>JAYMTP010006732.1:0-11748 GCA_036897365.1 Geranium brycei | reverse complement strand
TTCAGGGGTAGTTTAGGTATTTTTAGTATTTTAGGAGTAGATTGTTCCAAAATGAAATTCAAGGTACTGAAAAAAAATGTAGGGTATGAAAGTGAGAATTGTGTATAGTTAGGTGCACAAAAGTGTTCTTTTCCCTAATAATAATGTTCAGTTAAGTTGGGCTAAACTGGTAAGGAGCTCATACTAATATATTCGGGTTTTCTTTTCGGATGTTGAAGAATGGGTTAAAAGATCAATAACACAGTTTTCCGAAGGTCAGTCCAGAAGAATTATTAAATTTGACGGATAGATAAATCATAAATGAGAGGTATATTTAATTGATGATCGAATAATGAGGTGTGGTGACGTAATGAGAGTGGATTGGATTTCCTTTTATAAATCACTCCCACTGCCACAAATAGGGTTAACAACAACAATTCACATTCACTCTTCTCTCTCTCTCTCTCTCTGTCCTCGTGCTGTACTTGCTCCGGTGCCGGAGCCGGAGATTTGTTGACCGGCGGTCTCTAATTCGCTTGGTGCAGGTCGGGAACTGATAGGTGATTGCTCGGAACTCGCAACCGAATCCGATCCCGCCTTGCATCAACTGAATCGGAGACCGCGAGGTGGATTCTCTCTATCACTGTCACTATCAGATCACCTTCCTCTGTAATTTCTTCTTCTCATGATTCTGAATCTAGCTTCAAGATTCATTCAACTGCTGTTCTGATTTCACTCTGGATCCGCAGAAACAATTTCACTTTTATCCATATCTGTTGATGCTGAGACAGAAAATTGAATCTTAATTTCATATTTATTTACCAGGCTTGTGTTTGGGTGTATCTTTTGATTTTACTTCATTTTCCTCTCTATTGATTTGTTGATAATGATAGACCTCTTTGATTATTTGATGTACCCTCATATCATCTTAAAAGGAAAGTTAAGTGAAGTAGGCACCAATGTTTATTTTTGGGATGGGGCTAGTTACTAGTAGTAAAGTTTCCTTTTTGGGCAACTGGGTAGCATTAATTTGCTCTTTTTTGATGCATTCTCATGTCTCCTCCTTATTGTTAGGATATGAATGCTCTCAAAGTTCACTTTGATGGAGATTATGTAGATGTATTATTGTTTTGTTGTGTTTTAACTTCTCTAGTATATCATTATATGCAACTTAAATTTAGTTTTTTTATCAGCAATAATACATGGAAATTCTGCTCTAATATTGTACCAAGATTCGAGCCATATGTTAGTGTGAGTTCCTTACCACTTGGCCCAACTTGTGTTGGTTGCAACTTAAATTTAGTTGTTTGGGTTCCGGATGAGCTTGGAAGCCTAACGCGAATTCTTAACTTTAGTTTATCGGTAGAGTTATTTAACTTTGAATTTGTAAAATGAATGATATTTCAATCTTGGGTTATGCCGTGTATAGCTGCTTCGTGTATAAACAGATATTGAATGTTTTGAAAATGCATGTATTTTGTTTTTTCAAGTGCTTTCATACATATGCAGTTCATGAATTCACATTCTACTTGCATTATATTTCTAGTCTGTGGTTTGTTTCAAGCAGAAAATCATCCGTCTGGTTTTTACTGCCTACTGAACTTTTACTGAAAACCATTTTCTTTTAAAATTGATTTGATGTGAAATATTTCCTCTCAATCCAACAACTAATAAGATATCTTCATGAAACTAGACATCTACTTCTGAGAATATATGAGCACAAAAAATGTAGTTGGAAACCATCACTATCATATTTTTGTTATTTGATCTGTTTTACTGTACAAAGAGCCTTATATATGTATACACGTACACACACACACCAATAATTCAGTTGAGTCAGTGTGAATGGTGTGAAGAAAATCAACCATGGGAGGTGTGAACCAACCGAGGTTCCCAAATTCCAAGTTTTTTTACATGTAAAGCATACATTTTGACAAACGTAGCAGCAGCCATCTTTGACGAATAAGATCAACAGCTAAATTAGTGACTGTTTCCACTAGTGTTGTACCTACTTAGGCGGTTAGATGCAGTAAATTTCTATCTAATCTTGACATTCTTTATTCCCGGATTGAATATTACTTTTCTTTCAATTAATGATTTATTTGACTTTTATGTGGATGGTCACTTACCAAAATGGCATGATGACGTCCGGAAGTAGGGATCATTGCACGAGCATGCGCCCAGGGGTATCCCAGATTTTTTATTACACGTGGCTTTCTTCATTGTATTTGAGTTTTCAAATTGTGTGTGTATGATCAATGGAGATTGGGTTTGTTAATGTATGGTGTGAAATGTAGAGATCTATATTCATTTCTTTCTTCAATTATATGTTCAGATTGTGCTTCTGGGTGGAAGTCTTGAGTGAATCAGTTTTGTCCCCTTGGGACCTTTCACGGGAAGAAGATGGCAACTGGTCATTACTGTGTTTTGTCATCATTGTCTGTTGGAAGTTTATATTTTGTTATCTTGTTGGTTCCCTTCTGGTTTCTGATGCTTGATAGAGTTTTGCCAGATTATTCGTGCAGCTGACCTCAACTTTGAGATAAGGACCTGGTGGTTGCTGCTTCACATTGCATAATACAGTATGGAGTTTTTTCTTTATATTTTTTTTCATGTGGACATATTTCTTGCTTATAAGTATCTGTGATTGTTGTGAATTCGATTTACCTTGTTCTTGTTAATTTTCTCATCACTGAGCAGTAACAAACATTGTTGGTCATACCCATAACTAATGGATTCAATGGCTGTTGGATGACTGTGAAAGCCCAAATCAGTCAAGCTTGCATTTCAGGGTTTACGATGATAAAATTAATTCAATATACATCATTCTCCTTTACGATGGTAAACATTTAAAATACATTTCAGGGTTTGTCGAATATTCAACTTGCCATAAGTTCGGTTCGTGTGTTGTGAAAATGTCTTAACCAATCTATGGTGCATGGCTTTGATATTTGCTTCCAAATGCGATTTCTTTCTACTTGCAGGTATTGAGAACGAGAATCCATGTTTGTAGCATGTTTGCATAGCAATTGAAGGTGTTGTTGTTTATAGAATGTGGAAGTTTGTTGAAGGATTTTAGAATGGAGTAGTGAGATAATTGTGGTTGGGACATAAAAGTGAAGGGTGATGGAGAAAGAAGATTAGTCATTAGAGGAAGGTGGCAAGTAGTAGCTGTTTCTAGTTAGGGTTTTGATTTATTGTGATTTGGAATCGATTCAGCTCCATTTGGGGGTTTGTTTTGAGACAAATTCATTTAGTTGTTAAGCAAGGTTGATTTTTTGGTACTCATATCAAGAAGGGTTGTTGGCTGCTTTGAATTTGGAACATAGCTTTTGCTGATTTGAAATGGAAATGGCCATTTGAGGACTATTAGTTCTATTAATGTATTCTTCTGTTTGATTTTTTTTCCAATGAGTGATCATACATGTCCACTTGATCTTGACTATTGATGATGGTTTTGGGATCTCAACAAATTTGAGGACAATTTCTAATGTTTTTAAATTTCTATGGGTTTTAGTTTGAATGTACTCTCACAACGTTGAAATATTTTTGAAATCATGTAATTGTAAAAAGTAAACTCAAGATAAATAGTTGTCTCAGCTGCTTTGTTCAGTAAGTGTTTATGTGGATTTAGATGATATAGAACTCAACCCCCTGTGGAAATTATGCAACTGAGTGTATAGGAACGATGAAAGAAACATACTATAACTTAAGGATCAAAATGATTATAATAACTTAACACTCAACTCTTGGGGTAAAAATAAAATGAAGATTTAGAGTGAAATGAAGTTGAAAACTGGGTGTAACAAAGGTACATACTTGTTATTTAGGTTGTCATAATTATTGCGGACCTTTGTCACACCCGGTTATAATAAGTCTAACGAAAGATCGAAGCAATTATGACAATCTAACAACATGAACACAATTTACAAATAATGGTAACACGTTAAAAACTAGATGGAAACGCAATGCACCACAATGTTAATACAATTAGAAAAATAAAAATACAGCCATTAACTATGGAAATACAATGTGCAAATGATGAGAACACACTTTGCAAACAACATGTTAGATGCGAGCCAAGTTAAATTCGATTCATTCAAGTATCTCATCTATGTCGAGTAGATATTCTCACAAGATATAATGGAATTTCGATTCATTCAAGTATCTCATCTATGTCGAGTAGATATTCTCACAAGATATAATGGAATACAAAACATTGGTAAGTTAAATTTGGAATATAATATCATCCTACGAAATGCACCGTAGCGTTGGGATTTCGAAAACATGCCACCATCTACTGCACATTGATCAAAATACAAACAAAAAAAACGATCCATTTTTGAAGAAGATGCAGTGGGAAAACAAAAGGAATGCAGTGGGAAAACAAAAGGAATGCAGTGGGACTCACTCACTCTCTGGGGATTCAAAAACGAGACGAGAGCAGTGAGTGAGTGAGTGAGTGGTAGACAGTTTGCAGAAAGTCAAACATCCTCCTCATTACCGGCGCTTTCACAGCTCTCTCTCTCTCATTCAAAAACAAAACTCACATGCATCTACAGACCAGATTTAAATTTCCTTCTTTGTTTTAATAATACCATTTATCTATCAACCTGATATCTTCTAGGTAATAATTGTAAGTCTACACTAACTAGAGTTGCTTGTTTTAAGAAAGAATAGAAAAACACAACTTTATAGTCAAATAAATGTGCCACACTGTCCCTTACTTGAATACATGACAAGAGAAATGGTGCATAAAATTGGGATGGATTGGTGGTGGGTCCTACATGTATTAGAAATGGAGGGTGTAGATGCAATGATCTCTCATAGTACACACTGTTGTGCAGTGTAGAGTACTGCAGAAGAGCGTGTTTTGCTTATTTAAAAATGCACTCTAAAATTGGTGAGTGATGGGTTAAAAAGAAGAGACCGTGGAGGAGCCATTTCCGGTCACTATATTCGTTTTTGCTTCCACTCAATCAACAACTACAACGTAATATATATTCATTGCACTCTCATTGGTGTGGTGTGTCTACAAGAAAAGAGAAGGGAAGAGAAGAGAGAGATAGAGAGATGAAGCAAGAGAGGTAGAAGAAGCCATCACAGTCTCCAACAACACCAACCCTTTTCTTTTTCTTCTTCATCTTCTTCAAAGGTATGATTTTTATCTTCTTCTATGACTGGTTTGGTACTGAAAATGCTCCTCCACCAACCTCACTCACCTTCCTTTCTATTCTCACCCCTTTTCCCTTTTTCTTTCTTTCTCTCTCTCTTTCCCAGATTTATGGCATCAGATCTTATTTCATATCATACCCTATACCAATGCTCCTTTGCTGATTCCTCTAATTAGTTCATCTGTTTTGCTGCTTCTGGTTCTGGCTCCTCTAATTAACTGGTATTATTTGCTGGCTATATTTCTTTATTAGTTGAACCTTTAATGTTTCACTATCACTAGTACAAAATGCTTGTTATTAATGTTCCTTTCTGGGTCCTTTGCTTTTGCTATTCTCTTCCCAACCCACACAAAAAGGTTCCTCCTTTTCCCTTTCTTTTTAGACCCTTTTGAATTTGTTGTCCCACTCAATCTCTATTCTCTTTATCACCCCCTTTTGTGCCTCTAATCATTTAATCTCTCTTGATGTTTCCATTTGTTTGATCAAATTTGAATGCATAATAATGTAGTATATTTATGTACTGTCTTCAATTAGGTGATTGTAATAGATAACCAGTGATGGGCCTTGGTGCTCCACATTTGATTGGAGAAATCATTGATTATGATGTATAATCAATTGTAAGGGTGGACCCATGTTTTGTTAGTTGAGACTTGAGATTGATTTCACAAGCTCATTGCTCAACTTCTCTTATTTTCTTTTGTTTGCTCCTTATTTTACTGATATCTAGGTCTTCCTTTACAGCCCTTGCTGAAATGAATATAATAATGTCTGTGCAGCACATTTATTATTGTTATCACTCAAGTACTAAAGGACTAAGCAAGATGTTAAGGATGAGAAGGAAATTGGTATGCTGTGTTACAAGGGATAGAGACATTAGTATAGACTTCGACGAGCAAGAAAGTAAGCTTTCTTCCTAATCTCATCTTCTCTCCTTATCATCATTATTATCAAACTTATTACATGTTTAGCCATTACGATTACGTAGTTGCTTGCACAGAACTTTCATCATTCCATTCAAAGAAAAAAGTAATGGGAGCTTTACTATTATAAAGTGTTCCGTGATTGCTGCACTATTCTTTTTTTATACTACCTTCTTGCGAACTTGTCTTTTGGTTTGTGGCCCAATGGATGACATATTCTCTAGACTCTGGCTTGTTGACAGCAACGCAAACCACCACATGGGGAATACCGAGTGTTAAAATCTGAACCCATAAGGAGGAAATTCGAAGAATTAAAAATTTAAACTTGGAGCTTTCAAACTGATTACAATAGGACGAATGAAGCCATTATATTTGCAAAGTTCCCAAGTGAATTTAATTATTTCAGGAGGCCAATTAGTTTCGGCTGCACCCTACAGAAGTCCCCTTCTTTAATTGAAGGTCTGTTGTTACTTATTAGGGGAGGGGCGGGGACCTATTCACATCATGCAAGAAGTGGGAGATGTGTAGTGTCAACTGTTAAGTAGATGGACCTACCACATTTAAAAAAAATATGTCATGCATATCATATGTTATGTGGTTCCCTGTTTTTTTCTTTCGTAATATTTATCAATATAGATAAGAACTTTGTTTGTAATTAGATTAAAACAGTACCAAAGCAATGTTTCTAGTTTGGATTTGTGTTTACTAACTTTCAAGCTTGGCATCTCTTACCTCTTTTCAACTAGCCTTATACTCCTGCTTCCTCTAGGGTACCAGCTATGAACATCCATGTTACCTTATTTAAGTCTATCCTGAACATCTCATTTATGCCTCCTTCACAAGCAGTAATATCCTCGTCCTTGTGGAGGTACCCACGCACATTTATTTTACCATTCAAAATTACATGCAATTCTTTGTTCATTCAATTATGTCCATTAACCCACTCTACTCGAACTTCATGCTGCATCTAGTCCATTTCTACTATTAATACAGTCATATGGAGTTGTTGACTGCGTTGAAGTACTTCAGTTCTTGAGTGTTAATTATACTTCAGAAGTCACTCAAATTATTTCTGTACTATTACAAGTGAATCCTTCTCTCTGGTAAAAAGGAAAAGAAAAATGAAATTTCTTGCTAGAAAGTATTTCCCGTGAAAAGACATGCTTTGCAGATTTAGTCAAAGAAATGGCTGAAACTTAGTTTTTTGTGTCAAGCATAAATTAAGAGATGCCAATACATGAATGACCTGCAGTCTATGGGGCCGAGATGGTGGAAAATGGATGCTCCATATTAATTTTTTTAGTGATGGTATGGAAGATGGATCTGATAGTGGTACTCGATAACATTTAATCTACCTAGCCCCACTGAATAAGACAACTGAGTAACTAGGTGGGGTCACGGAAGTCAATATCTGCATGACTTTTTCGTGCATGTATAGTTTATTATAATATCTTTTTGGACTGATTCTCACTGCTTGGATTCCTTCTGTGGCCCATCTATCTGCCCCATTAGTTTTCAAAGTTTTTATATCCTCTCTTTGTTGAATGCTATGAGATTGTTATTTTTTTCTTCTGTTGCAAGAAAATTTTTATTGGCCAAACAGACAAAATTTTCCAATCTCCGGATCTAGATCCACTCTCACGTTTAGAGTTGGGAAAGCCCATAATGCTACCTTCGAAGGAAGCTTCTTCCTTCTTTCCTTTGTCAATTTCACTCAAAATGTGCATGTGTGAACCTCACTATCTCATGCTATCAGATCTTGATTGCATAGAATATGGAGTATACAAATTTATTTTATGATACTCATTATTTAGTGCATGTCACAACAACACACTAGTTTTGTGTGTAGTGTGCTTGGGGATGAATCGGGTTAGAATCAAAGTGACATAGGAGGGAAACAGACCACTACTGACAAGCTTGGTGTATGTCTGGATGAAAAGGTCAAGCCAAGCATGACAATCACGTTTGTATTCTGAACATACCAGCTCAGAATATTATTCCATGACGTGTTCCAAAAAAGTATACTGATTCTATGTTTCACCATTCAGGAAATTGATTTTTTTTAAAGTTACAGTACTAAATGATTCGCATTTCACACCGCAGAATAAGAAGAAAAAAATTATCAAATTGATTGTGCAAACATGTGTACATATGTTAACCCATTTTCTAGAACAATTCCTCAGTACCAAAAACGTAGTATTATATGAGTTGTAAGAGTAATATTATTTTAGTAGCATTAGCTACTAGCTTAAGGTGCATATGTTATGCCATGATAAAAAAAGAAGTGCATATGCTACCCGGAATCATGTGTCTAAAAAAGCACTCATTTTCTGATAGTCTTGCTGTGTCATCATCTGGTTTGCAAAATCATATTTCCACCCGTGGATGAACTGTGTGCTTTAAACCCGTTTACATGTCTAAATCTTGTTGTGAAGTCCCTTAATCATGTATGATTCTCTTTGAATGGCTTTTATGCCATGTGTTTTAACTGAAAGGATGCTGAATTTTTCCCGAGCTCTTATCGAATGGATATTGAATGTTTCAGGGATAATGACATATAATGGCCTTGAGGCATGCATTCTCAACAATCAATCTTATGAAAATGAAAGCGGAACAAGTAGAGGAGATGGATGCCCCACTGACTCATTGGACGAAGATGCATCGAGCTGTTCATCCAGCAAAGATGTTTTTGGGTCATTTTCTTCCAAATGGTTGACGGTGAAGAGGGACGAGCTGGGTTTGGATGAATGGGATGTTTCGGAAAGTCCCCAACATTTCTATGCTAAAGAGAAGCCTTCCTATGCCATTCAATACTCAGACGTGGAAGCCATGAAAGAAAAATTCGCAAAACTTTTATTGGGAGAAGACGTTACGGGGGGATGCAAAGGACTAACTACTGCATTAGCACTGTCCAATGCCATAACAAATCTGGCAGGTATGTTTTGTTTGTTTCATGGAATGAAGTTTTGGGTCCATACTCCCATAACAATATTTGAAATATGGATGTGTGGGAAATCAGCATTTACGACCCAGCATCAAAATATGTACTGTATTTATGATGTCTTGCAGTAGAAAGGAAGTCACATATGTGTTTATATGGTTGCTAAATGTTATGTTCTTAATTCATTATTTTAATTAAATTGGGAAAACGAATATGCAGCATCAGTTTTTGGGGAGTTGTGGAAATTGGAGCCACTACCCGAAGAAAGGAAATGCAAATGGCGCAAAGAAATGGACTGGTTTTTGTCTCCCACGAACTACATGGTGGAGTTAGTTCCTGCTAAGCAAAATGGCATCAATGGCCGAACCTTGGAGGTACTTTTTGTTTTTGTCAGATTCAATAAGATGAAGAAAACTATATTCAAGTACATGGTGAGATTTAGCTTTGGTTCTTATTGGACAGATAATGACCCCAAAAGCTCGTGCAGACATCCATATGAATCTTCCAGCACTTCAAAAGTTGGACACTATGCTTATTGTAGGTGATCTCTTCACTCCCTTGAAAATTCAACAGCTATTCAATTGTCGATTGTTATTATCTATATTCACCATACTCGACTCTTGAAATAAACAGGAAACACTGGATTCAATGGTGGGTACAGAGTTTTGGTACTCCGAAGTTGGAAGCAAGGCAGAAGGAAGGAGCAAGAGCGCGAGACATAGCCAGAGATGGTGGCTCCCATTGCCCCAAGTACCAATGTTTGGCCTCTCTGAACCAGAAAGAAAGAAATTGCTTTATCAGGGTAAAATTGTACATCAAGTATTCAAGGCTGCGAAATCCATCAACGAAAATGTTTTGCTCGAAATGCCAATTCCAGCGAGTATCAGGGAAGCAATGCCGAAGGTAAGCATGATTTCAATATATTTGGTCTAAATGAACATGATTGCATTAATTCAGTGCTTTCGGTTTCTCTTTCATTTATCGGTTAAAATGAAAGTACATCTGAAGATACGAGTAAAATAGCATGTCAAGGCTTGAAATTTGTCATTACTTTTGACAGTCCGGGAGGACAAGCCTTGGCGAAGAACTGTACAGACTATTGACCGATGAAACAAGCTCAGTTGAGGAAATAGTCAACGTTCTCAATTTGAAATCCGAGCACGATGTGCTTGACGCCATCAACAGATTGGAGGCAACTGCATTTGCGTGCAAAGAAAAAATATCAGAACAAGTTGGTGGTAAATCCCCAGTTCGAACATCGTGGTCGTCTTTTATCAAGGACCCTGTGTCTGAATTGGACAAGACTGAGCTACTGAGGGACCGAGTAGAAGCCCTTCTGCAGCACCTAAAGACCCAACACCCAAACCTTCCTCAAACGTTCCTCAATGTTACAAAAATCCAATATGGCAATGTGAGTTTTACAATCACCATGACTCAATTATGCTAAAGGAAAAAGTAACTAAGATTTGGGTCATTCAGCTACACCCAAGTTTTTGGACGGAAAATGCTAATTTTTAAAATGAAAAGGTCTAAAATGCCCTTTGGCTAAAAATTTAATTTTCAGGCCTAAATATCTTATTTGAAAATCTAATTTTATATTTAAAATTAGATTTTTGCCCAAGGGCATTTTCGTTTTTGCGCTTTCAAACTGAACATTTTTTATCCAAAAACTTAACATATGAGAATTTATGAAACTTGGGTATAGTTGAATGACCCGAATCTTAGTTTGGTGCAGCTAAATGAAAGTGACGTATGGTTATGAATAGTTATCTGTACTTTTCCCTATTTAAATGTTCAAGAAGTTGGTTTTCATAGGACCATCGCCAAGGATATGATATTATTCCTCACACATTTATTTTGTTGCTGTATAGGATGTTGGGCAATCGATTCTGGAGGCGTATTCGCGGGTTATAGGAAACTTGGCTTTCAGCATACTGTCTAGGATTAGAGATATTCTGCAAGAAGACATTGTTAGCAATCCAAACTCGCCTGCAGCAACATGTTGCTTTGCCGGGATTATGGGTATGTCGGAAAGTGAAAAGACACGGGCGAGGCACTCGCTCATTGATCAGATGAACAAGGTGGATGGACAGTACATTGTGAGCTGCAGCATGAGAAATGGAACTGAAACGGAGCTGGAAGATGAAGGCAAAGCAAGTTCTGTGACGGCAACGCCTGGTAGGAGCAGAGTTTGGTGCATAGGCAGAGAGGCTTGCACAGGCTCACCTGTGTAAAAGGAAAAATGGATTTGAAATTGTATGTGACATGCATTTTTGTAAATGATGATATTACCAAGTCAAGTGCTTAATGATTTTTATTACAAGCTCTTTTATTTTCACTAGTTTTGCGCGATGTGTGATGTTATTTGTAAATGAAAAAATGAACCTATTAAAAAAGTGAATTATTATAAATTGCAAATCAAATGTAAAAATATACATTAAATATAAAAATAAAAGATCAAAAATTCTAAAATGAAAATAGAAATTATGGATAAATTATATAATTATAAAACATTGAATAAGACTCACGGATTCAAAAATATTGATAAGAAATTAGCAGATGATAAATATGTATTTATATAAAAATAATTGATATACATGTATCATT
This sequence comes from Geranium brycei, assembly GCA_036897365.1. NCBI lineage: Eukaryota > Viridiplantae > Streptophyta > Magnoliopsida > Geraniales > Geraniaceae > Geranium > Geranium brycei. The sequence goes on along the minus strand of JAYMTP010006732.1, from coordinate 127 downwards.
CGAAAAAAAATTAATATACATGTCAGAATAAAAATAAAGTCTAACGTTCGATTTGATCAAGATAATTTTGATTCTAAGCAACCATTAATAACCTACACAAATTTATTTGAAAACCTTAATAAACCTA
>JAYMTP010006731.1:0-11749 GCA_036897365.1 Geranium brycei | reverse complement strand
ATCAAACAAATAAAATAGCCAATCTTCTTCGTAACTACATAAGGATCTCTCACGTGCAGGGGGGTGTAAATAATGGGTCGACGAGCGGGATACGAGTTTGAACTCGTGTACGGCTGCACGACGTGGGCGACCTGAATGCTGCAAAAAATTTGGGGGCCTGAAGCCCGCCATATATTTTCTAAGGCCCATAAGAATTCTCAACAAAATTTCCAATTTGTAACTCGGAAATAAATTTTTTCCGAATCAATTGTAAATCTGAAATCATATTTCCAAGATTGTCAATTGGAAATAATTTTTTTCGACTATTTCCGAATCGGTTAAGAAAATAATTTCGCATTATTTTATTCGAAAATAAAACGTGGTCAAATGTCATTAACCGGTAAATTCTCTTAATTAGAAATTAAAGTATATTTACAAAATAAAAAAAGTCATATTCTCGTCGATGAAATTTGGTAAATCTTTCATTCCTATTTCTTCTAGGGTTCAGATTTCTTCTCTTATAAATACTAAGGCCTTTGCTATAGCTGAAACACACAACGAAAACGTCAGTACTCTCTCTCTCTCTCTCTCTCTCTCTCTCTCTCTCTCTCTCTCTCTCTCCTCCTCGATTACTCTTTACATCACCATTAGTGTTCGATCTCGTTTGTCGTCGTATCTTGGGAGCGAGTTGCTCATACGGGATAGTAATCGCCTTAAGGAAAGCAATCTATCGTGCCTCGACGAAAACCCATTCCGTCTTGTTCATTCATCTGATAACGAATCTCATGTCAAGTTATTTTATTATAATTGTACTGTGATATAGCATAAATAAAGTATTTATTCCAATATATTTGTTTAATTATGTTCAGTTTTATTATTACATGAATATATGTATGTTTTAATTATTGAATTTTCGTTTGTGAACTAAACCACGTTCAACACACCCACTCCCTATACTGTGTTTTAGTTCAAAACCTTAATGTTGCCTATCAAAGTTAGGCAATCTTATATCACCAATAACCTTTTCACGTGTCATTTTAAAAACAAATTGATTTTAGATGTTTATGGTTCACCATAAAAACTACTGGTTGGTAGAAATGACATGTCATGTCTTCAATTATTGCCTATCAATAAAAAATGACATGCCATATACCCAAATATATCCAAACAACTAATGCAATATGATAAAAAAGAGAGGACAATTCTTAACTTTCTTGGCTTATTAGCATATCATGAGATGACACTAGACAAGAACATGGAAGATCCGTTTTTGCAACACAATCACCTCACCTAGGCTTTAGGTTTAAGGTTTGAGTTGCTTCTTGCCACTAGTTTATTGTGTTTCCTTCTAGTTTTGTACTACCATATACGCAAATTTGAATAGAATAGGCAATGAGATCAGCCATGTGTGGCCGGTTACTTTTTTCCGAGCCACATATACATATTAACGTTTTGCGTCATAATTGAAATAATGTTTTCATGATCGCATTACATAAAACTCATATGGTTACATCTACAACTCTTGGCTATATAGTTTACTACTTCATTGAGTTTAAGGTCAATCTCATGATCTTAATGTTAACAATTAAGTGATTGTGTTTAGTATATTTTTTAAATAATGATACTCTCATGTTCATGTCATACTATATATCTAACAAACTTGAGGTCAATGTTAATATATCGAGAGTTTAAGATATTTCTCAAGTGGTGTAAGTAATAAATGTCATTTCATGACTGATATACAAATGTGTCACCTTGTTATCTAATCAATAGACAAATCCACAGAAAAAGTATTATATTATTGCAACATCATCTGACAACCGTACACAACCGAACCGAGGGATGAGAGTTAATTACGTGGTGATTATATCTATCTATTGTAAGTGTGAGACTATATTATTTATTGTCCAAACCAAACTCTCCGTGTAACAAGAATGATATAGATTAATAAACATGAATTTAAAACCATGAAAGCAAAGAGATGGTGATTGAGAAGAAAATTGTAGAGGCAAAACCATAATAAGTGAGAAAGACAAACAAGCAGAGTGTGTTGATGTCATGACCGACTCAATGATTCTTGAGGCCAAAAGTGATTAATTGAGTATTATTTTGAGCATCGATTTTTAAAATGCGTCTAAAATATCTAAAGTTAGGGTCTTTCTTTATCATATTTAGATTTAATTTTTTAGGTGGACTTAAAGCAATTGCTTCATTTGATTTATATACGAGACGACCTTGGTTGATGTGACCAGACTGGAGTAGTCAACCAAATCATGGCCACAGCTTTTAATGCAAAACGCATAAATAAGTTAATTTCTTTCTCTGATCCTGGATTAGGTTTCGTTTTGAAGACAATAATTGTACACTGTACATACCCCACGTCTATGTTCAGATCAGGTTATCCATGTAAGAGGAAGAAAAAGAAAAAGGCTCTGGATTGGGCAATTTATCAATGGGTTGGTGAGCTAAATAGTTTAATGATTCAAGTGAATAATTAATTATATATCTGCTAACAAGTTGAGTCCCGCACGCACGGCATGGACAAATATGACACTTCCCAACTACAAATGAAAGTCACATTATTGATGGATACGTTGTGTCTAATTGATTATTCTAATGGAAATTACAGTTTTCTACTGTCAATTATACTACTTTTTTAATTGAACACGTAATTTTAGTGCCAATTTATAATATTACTCATGTATTAAAAAATATTTTTTTATGACATAAAAGATAAAAACTGATTTCATTATTAATATTTTTTTGAAAAAAGTTGATTAAAAAAAATATTGAAAGTAGTTTTTTTATTATTTATTCCATAAAAATTTTAACAAATAATATTTTCTTAATGAAAGGGCATTTTCAACATGTAATAAAATTTAAAAGTCAAACAATATTTTTTTCGTCCATTTTAAAACAAATAGGGTAAAATAATACTAGAAATAATTCTATAGTAAATTGGCCTGAAAATAATTAACTGTAGCGAGTTGGAAAATTGACATGTTTGTACGTATTGAACTGAAATTTCCCAAATATTCTATTTGAAATTGAGTCTGTTGTGTTAAATTTTACACCTTAATTTCTCCTTTTCGGGGCACTCAGAAATGGGCTTTACTGGGCCGGACCTCGAAGTTTACGGACCAGCCCAACAATGATCCACTTTATTCACAAGGTCCAGGAAACGAAACGGGCCGCAGAAAATCTTGTAAATTAAAATACGACACTGAGGCAATAAGGTCATTTCCACTTGAATATCTGCAAAACCCTAGCATGTATACTATATGAGTCCCAAAAGCCTCACTCTCACAATCTTGTTGCGCCTCACTCACCCACTCTCTCCAGAAACCCTAGCGAGCCAGATCCAGCCCTAGCGAGCCATGCCGCCGAAGCTAGACCCCTCTCAGGTGGTGGAGGTCTACGTCCGCGTCACCGGCGGCGAGGTCGGAGCCGCCAGCTCCCTCGCCCCGAAGATCGGTCCTCTCGGTCTGTCCCCGAAGAAGATCGGAGAAGACATCGCCAAGGAGACCGCCAAGGACTGGAAGGGCCTTCGGGTGACGGTCAAGCTGACGGTTCAGAACCGTCAGGCCAAGGTCTCCGTCGTGCCCTCCGCCGCCGCGCTCGTCATCAAGGCCCTCAAGGAGCCGGAGCGCGACAGGAAGAAGGTCAAGAACATCAAGCACAGCGGGAACATCTCGCTCGATGATGTCATTGAGATCGCCAAGGTCATGAGGCCCAGGTCCATGGCCAAGGAGCTCTCCGGCACCGTCAAGGAGATTCTCGGCACGTGTGTGTCCGTTGGGTGTACGGTCGACGGCAAGGACCCCAAAGATCTTCAGGAGGAGATCGACAGCGGTGACGTCGAGGTTCCTCAGGACTGAAGGGTCTGATGGTTTATTTCTATATGCATTTTATTCCCTGTTTTTACGAACAATTTTGAGTTTCTGAAGATTCTCTTGATGGTTATTTGAATTTCAATTACATTGTCTCAGTCTTTGGGTTATGGTTGAAATATGCTAGCTTAAATTTGGAATGCAATATATTGTATGCTGTTGATGTTTTTAAACTTCATTTGGGTTTCTTATCATGATATTCAAATGCATTTACTTATGCATTAGAATGATTTATCTATTGTTTCTGTGGAAGTGAAACCATTCGGAATTGACTCTAGTGATCAGTGATGATTAGAAACTAGGATTTATGGTTTGATGTTTTTTATATTGCTTTAAATCTTTTTGGCATTGACTATTAGTCATTAATGACCATTATACTCTGCATTAGGGTGTTTGTGGATGGTATGCTGTACAAATTTGTATGCTATAAGTTTAGGTTTGATACTGTGTGTGGTGGGACTCTGCAGAGTCCATAGTTCTAGCATCAGTTGATAATTCTTTATTTATGTGAGCAGGATCTTATTGGTGATTGATTTTGAAATGTTAATTCTAGTTTGATGTTGGGATGTTAAACCAAGTTACTGGCATTTGTCTGTAAGTCAATGTACAGATTGCTAAAATGTTATCGGTTGTTGAAGTACAATGTGTACCTTGCATGGTGATGTTGTGTACTATGAGTACATAGCTTCTCTCATTTTGTGACATCTAACAATATATGCATGATACACACACGGGCACTGTTCTGAAAATCCAATGCAACAAGTTTCCCGATTATTTGCGTGGTGTTGCAAGTTGTGGCGGCATTTTTCTCTATTTGAGCTACTTAGTGTGTGTAGCCACTACTTGTAATAGTTATTAATTAGTATTCAGGCCCATTAGATCCGTGTGGTGATAACACCCTCCCCTTTTTGGATTTTGCATTGTGTTCATAGCTATTTTTTTCCTTGCTGTTTTTGTGGCATTGTATTCATCCGTACTGCATGTTCACAGATTGGATATTTGGTTTATGCCGGACATTGATTTGTTGTATCTTATTTTTGCATACTTGCAATGTTTCAATGTTTGTACATTTTCTTTTGCTCTGTGGTCATTGAGGAGTTTGCAAATTTATATCTTTGTTCCCATCCTTAGTTGGTTAATGGGCTTTGGCAGCATTTGGATTTTGGGTCAGTGCATGTTAAGATATTCTGTTTTGAGTCTTGTTTGAATGGAGACATTTGTAGAGTCAGGCTTTGATGTGAACAAGTTTCTGATTCATGTTTATCTGTCCCGTTGCTTTGCCTAAATTAGTTATAGACATTGAAATGTGATATGCATTTGCTAAATTTCTGGTTGCTCCCCGTGTCTTTATCAGTCATACATTTCAATTGGTCTTTGCCTATTTTTGGTATCTCTGTCTCTATATATTGTTCTCCTTGTTGACATTGGATCTCAATCAGAATTTCCTTGTAAGTCTGAACTACAAGCAAAGCTCTGGTGAAAAGATCTCCGCCAAAACCCATAAATCCATCTCTTCTTTCTAGAAACAGAAGGAAGAGATAGTACTTGTTCGCGTCTTAGGATTTGAATCGGCGACCTTTCTTGGTTGTGTATGTTCATAAGAGTTGTATCGTTTTCTCGTTCTCAATATGGTGAAGCAAATGATAAGTCGCGCGCAATTACAGTCGTGGATCGATGAGGTAGCTCCAGCGGACATGATATGCCCCTGTCGGAAGGTTTCCAATACTCCGACTCTGGCGACGATCGTGGAAGAGGTTGTGGAGGTGCGCAAAGAATGTACGCTTATTCTACCTAATTGGTTCTTCTCAACCCGATCTGCAATTTTGAAGGCTTGTTTATGCTATGAAATCAACATTATTATTGTTGTAATATGTAAAAATAATAAAATATGAGTAATTTGGTGGATACATGAAAAAGGGAAAGAAATGAAGGATAAATAAAGCAACTTGAGGAGACCATGTGTTCCCAAATCTCACTCAAGTGTTTAGTAGATTTATATTATAAAATCCTTCTTTTTCTTTCTTTTCATGTATCATTTATAATGAATTAACCATATATATATATATTTCAAAAGACTTGAGCATAAATAAACCAACTAGTCCAACTAAAAGGGGGTTACCATTTAAACTTCATGTGTATACATGAGAACTTGAAAGGAGAAGAAATTTACATAAACTTTTTTTTAGGATGGGTAAAGTAAACAATTTTATTGAAGGTTGGCAACCAATAATAGGAATCAACAAAGCACAACTTAACAAGGAGCAAAACCAAACCAATAGGTGCATATTTACAATGACAAAATCATAAAAAGAAGCCAGACAAATGCAAGCGGGTCATCCTTTTAGCATGAGAACAGTACAAGTTCTTATATCTAGTTGAATGTTATTTACAAGTGACTATATTTATTTTAAAAATTTTTATTTTCACTCGTTTAATTATATTTTTTTTACAATTTATCCTAACACTAAAATTTATTAAAATATAAAATATCTAAAATACCCTTTGACAATTAATCAAATTTTGAAAGTGATGCCATCATTTTCTCACTCCCTCACTTCTTTCCAACTCTCTCTTTCCCGTAGATTTCATCCCAACACTTACCAATTCAATCAATTAAGAAAATCATGTAATTAATAAACACAATCCAAGCTCTCACTTATTTTTGAAAAATATCCAACTTAAAAGATTGATCTCACACCATTCAAATCTGGTGGTTGAGGTGATTGTTTCAATAAAATCCAAATTGGAGAGTCTGCGGACACACCATTTAATATCAATGCAATCAATTAACAAAAAATTTCGCCCAATTTTTTTCTTTCAATTTTTGCCCAACTCAATCATGTTCATCTTTTGCCCAATTCAATCAATTTTGCCCAGTTCCTTGACACCAAAACCAACCTCCCTCCTCCGCTTCAACATATTCTCTAGAAATAATGGGGGAAATCCAAAAAATCAAAACAACCGATTGTGAGGTGAGAGGGAAGGAGGAGGATGGAAATCGCTTGGGTTTCTATCACCTTGGAGTACGGTGGCTCTTCTCGCAACGCAGCCCAGCCATGGCTGAACGGAGCTCCAGACGGCAGCAGGTGGGCCGGCGACGCCAATCGGCGTCAAAGCCAAGCCAGAGTTCTGCTTCCTCCGACGTGCCATGTCCGGCGGAAGCCGCCGCCCTAGGCGGATGAGGAATCGGCCAAATCGAGATCCATGAGATTCCTAGTTGGTGTGCTTTGTTTGAATGTGTTGGTATTGTGAATTTTTTGATCTGATTCTGTTGATGCCATTCATAGAATTAAAACAAAACTCAATTTGATTAATGGGTTTTTGTATTCAAAGCACAAATTTATGGGGTTTGTTTGAGGAGTGAAGAACATGAGTTTTTTGGTATAATTTTTAATTTAAAAATTGAGGGCATTTTCATCATTATGAAAAAAATTAAAAATAAACTCAGTTAAAAGGGACGGAAATGAGCGAATTGTAAAAAATATATAGTTAGGTCAGTAAAAATGAAAGTTTTTAAAATAAGTATAGTCACTTGTAAATGACCTCCGACTAGGTATACTAACTTGTAATTAACCCTAAAATCATTTAACACCAACATAGAACATGCAAAGCCTTCAATTTTTGAACCACTTCTTCATGTAACTTATCTTCACCATTGAAACACCAATCATTTTTGACAAATTTTTGACAAGCCACAAGTGCCATAAACTCAGGAAAAACATCTACTCCATACCTTCGCACCTACTCGACCTCCTCTACACATCAACAACAACAAGGGCTAGAGCTCACCGCTGGAAAAAATCGCCCCACAAAATGCTCAACTACTAATAATTTGATCTCTAGAGGCTCATTCCCTATTCTCCGATTTTAAATATAAAATTTAACAGAATTTAAAAGTTTGAATAAAATTGCAAAAATACACTCTTGACAATGGACTAACCCTAAAACGACTAAAAAGATTAGTAATAAAAAGAAAAAAAAACATTTAGACATTGATTTGAACTTTAAATAATAATTTCATAGTTTAAGATAGTCTTGCCATAAAACTTTTCTATTTTGATTGAGTCTACTCTTGATTTGATTCATCTTAGCCCGACCCTATATTGTATTCATGATTTGAAATTTTAAAGTCCAAACAAATATAATTTGGACTTGAACCTATAAAATAACAATGTTTAAACGACCTGAGATTTTGATATAATATGCTTGTGGATCCACGAGTCACTCGGTGACTCGTCAACAACCACACGTTTGGGCCCACAACGCGTTTCGAAGACTCTCTAAAAGCCACAGAAATCAACACGTGCAGCACCTACTTCAATTATTTGCCTTTTTTTAGTGTCACGTGCTTCTGGCCTTCCACGTGTGAATTGGGGCTTGAAATGCCTATAAATCGCGCCTCTCTCTGCGTCAGTGAGAACAACCAAACCCATCTTCAACACTCAAAACTTGTTCAATTCTCGTCTCTATCAGGACATTAACGACGTCGTATAAGGCTAAACCTTGGAGTTATGGCAAAGGAGATGGTGAAGAGGGTATTTTTGTTTGAGGTTGCGCCGGCGCTCCTGGTTTGGAGGAATAAGGTTTCTGATTCTCCGAGGTTGGAGACCATTAATGAAGATGAGGATCAGGAGGAGGATGAGACAACTGTCGGCGACCGTTCTCAACAACACTCTTCAATTTGATCATTTTGTTTTGGTGTATTGTAATCAATCCTCTTCTCTTTCAAGTTGGATGGGTTTGTATGTGAGCTCTTATAAATTATATGGTCTATTACCCTCTCAACATGTACCTTAACTACTACTAATGAATGGCCTGTTATAATTATGTGCATATGGTAGTTTTTGGTGTTTAACAACATTTATTTGGTGAAATCTTAATCATTGATATAAATGCTATGTGTAGGCAGCAGTAGCCTTGGATTAAAGATACTCGCTTAACTAAACATTGAGAACTGAAAAACTGATAACCGTAGGTAATGGATTAGATTTGTGTTTGAAAAATGAGAATCGAATTATTTTGGTTCGGTTCCACTTCTGAGAATGAAGAACCGTTAGTTAACCGGTTCAGAACCGAACCAGCTCAGGAGGCTTCAATTAGCATTTTTATTATTTTTGATTAAAACTTTTTACTTACAAGTTGGTTTAATTGTGTATAATTTTGCCCACAAATAAAACAATGTATGCATATCACATTAATTTGAGTCTAATTTGATAGAACCGAGAAAATAGACTAGGGAACCAGACTCAATATCACAATTAATCATTTAATTGGATCTAATTAGGAAGAACCGGGAACTGGACCGGATAATTGGACCCAGAATCAGACCATTTCTCACATATTAAGTTTGGTTTCGGATCTCTAAAATGAAAAGCCGAATACTTCAGTCCAGTCTGGTTCTAGTCAGTTCGGGCCAGTTTTAGAACGTGCCCAACCCTACTTCCCGCATTTGATTAAATTTTTGGTGATTGTTAAATTCCTTTTTGGTATTTTGGTTGAATTTATACTCGTCATAACGTTAAATTTTTAGTTAATGCCGAAATTTAATCCATCTTTTGATATTTGCTTTGTGTCTTCTCCACATGGATCTTGCATGGAAGCTTGAGTGATTTGTGAAATACCACTCGGTAAAAGCTAGTTATTTATCAACACTTACGGATCAATGTATAATTTAGATGTGTGGCTTCTAGAAACTAGTCAAATCCTCCCAAGAATTTACTAACCTAACTCTTGCGGAAGCATATTAATACCAGTGAAATCTGTCAAGACAATAATGACACAAGAGAGAGTTCTCAAGAGAGATTTTTCTTAAAGTAACAACTACAAAAAACTAACAATATGTCAAAAAATATTCAAAGCATATAGTTAACATATTCTCAAGATGTTTATACATTAATCTAGACGGTCTAGTTCAATCATATACATTATACATTACACATACATGGAAAATGTGTGGCAAGATCCCAAGAATCTCAACCTTTCAAGTGTCTATCCGCCTAATGACGGTGTATATTCACATAATGAGAGTGCAAAAAGTCTGATTCATGACATACTCTCCCACTAATGTAAGTAACGCCCTCACAGTTAAGATATCCAAAAAAGCTCTTCGTATTTCCTCAGTGCATTTTCGGGCTCCTAAGTAGTCTTACTCATTAGCGAGTCCTTTCACGTGACAAAGTGCTTACAATGACGATGACTTTTAACTCGCCTATCAGTCAACATCTTCTTGATTACCTAATTTTTAGTGGTCATACTATTGGTTTTTTCTCGAGACGAATCACCTTGGTTTGATATGTCTTCAACATACTCATTTGAAAAACTAGATGGTTCTCAAGCCTATATGGAAGCTCTATTTTGAATGCCACTTTTCTTAATTTTCACAACATGTCTATTCACTCACTCTCTTAAGAAAATGAAGTGAACATTTATACTTCTACATCAGCACTCGCTGCAAGCCCTTAGTCTCATGTGGAGTATTCCTCCCAAGAATGAGGCCCCTCTCGTGAACTTCTCCACATGTCTTAAGTCCTTATTGATCCACTCTCTTTTTACCTTCGTAAAGCATGACACAACAATGTTATGTCACTCATGTCATCCTTTCGCATGTAAGCCCTTTGACTACTTTGTGTGTACTTCAGCACAAGGGTATTTTGCACGTTGTAACCACATTATAACATTGTCCCAATTGAATCAATTTGTCTTTGCATAATGTCGCAAGTCTAACCCTAACCAAACACTTACCCTTTCAATTTATTCATCCGCATGCAAAAGTGCACAACCCATAACTTGGAAAATTCTAGTTTTCTTACTATATACTCTTCCCTTTATTTAAGATCAATTTGACAGGTGGACTCCACATTTGGATATCCTTACTTTAGTCACCTCGAACTTGTCTTCTCGTGAGTTCTCTAAATAAGGAAGGCTCAAATTAGATTGAACTTCTACTTCCTTTTTCAATCTCACCTCTAGTTCCATCACATGGTCCACCGCTTCCATAGGTGAAAGCCCTTTAAGAAGTACCTCGGTCATCGCCTCCTTGATCTCTCCCAAAATATTTTTTACAATTGATGTGATTGTATCCTCATATACTTTCATGATATATCTTTCGACATTTTAGATGTTATTGTATATTTTACTTATCCTTAATATAATTATATTATTATAAATAAATTGATTGGGAATTACAATAGTATGCTCCTTTATATGGGGAACTAATAGGAATCCAACTTAGTTAGGGTAAGCTAATTAAATTCAAACCCTAAGTATACCTAATTCTAACAGTTCTTGTTCTTGAAATCTTAGAGCATCTAGGGATGACAACGGGGTGGGTTCAGGGCAGATTTGTAAATCCCGTCCCCGCTAGAAATAGGGAAGAGATTTTCTGTTTCTAATAGGGGCGGAGATTCCCCGACGGGTACGAAAATGTTCCGTTTTCTGTTTCCAACCCAAAATAATATTAAAACATAACTATTTTTGTAATAGAATTTGTATAAAAAACTATTATTTAAATAAAAAAAAATACTTAAAATATTATTATTTTATTAAATATTATTTTTAATAAAAATATTTAAGTATATTATTTTCACTAAATATTTATTTTGAATTATTCTTTTTAATATATCAGGGCGGTGTGGGGATATCTCGCTCTATTCCCGACTGGATTCGGGGATACCTCGCCCCTTCCCTGCCCCGTTCCTCTCTGGGTTCAGGATTCCCGTCGGGGACAGGGAATGGTGCCATCCTTAAGAGCATCGACGACACTAGTTCTATTCTTACATTTCTTTATTGTATGACGGTCACCAAACCGGCCATAAATCAGAACTACCTGTCTTAATTTTGGGGAACTAGAATCAAATTCATTATGTGAAGGGTCGATTCAG
>JAYMTP010006730.1:0-11750 GCA_036897365.1 Geranium brycei | reverse complement strand
CCCACTTCGCCGCCACAAAACTCTTGAAATCACAATGGTCCAGCCAGGCATTGAGGAACCGTCTGGGTCTCGGTCCCCAATCAACCTCCTGGGCGCCCAAGAGAATGGCGCTGTGATCCGAGAGCATCCTCGCCATAGAATCTCCTGATATAAAAAGCATCAAAAGCAAGATGGGCAAGATATCTGAAGCTCGTAAGAAATACAATGAGAGCAGTGTAGGGAAGCCGGCGCTGGAGGAAGGAAATAGTAACAGTCCATTGCGCGGTAATGCTCGTCTGCTGGACAGAGACGATCTGGTTGGCATTGAAGAAGCAAAGGAATATCTAATATGTTGGCTTGTGGAGGGTAGTCCCTGGGCTGTTGTAATTCCCGTGTTTGGGATGGCCTTGGGGCAAGTCTTCCAAGAATGAAAGCATCCTAACTCACATACTTGAATAGATATGCACCGCCATGAAGAAACCTGAGCCTATGGATAAACAAGTTGTTGGTGCCACAGAAATACCTCATTGTGTTGGATGATGTGTGGGAGAACATTGTCATCCGATATGCATTTCCCGATAAAATTACGGCAGCCGAGTAATTATCACCATGCACGTGGATAGAAGCTGTAGCCCGCGGCGGTGAAGTTTATAGAGTGAAGCCTCTGTCGTCTGAAGAACACTGATGGTCCCTTCTCTGTCGGAAGGCGGCACCTCACTTGACAGACATTTGCAAATCCATCATCTCCATATTAGAAGGATGGCCTCTTGCGGTCAGTGGCATTTTGGCTACAAAAGATGCCAGCGTGATACGCGAATGGCAATTGATCTCTGATAATCTCGGGTTGGAGATGGAAAACAGTGACGAGTTGCAGACGGCGAGGAAAGCTATTTCCTTTGGTTTCAAGGATTTGCCTTACCACTTGAAATCTTGTTTTCCGTACCTTGGTATTTTCCCAGATGACCATCTCATCGAGTGTACCAGAGTGGTCCACCTATGGAAAGCCATGGGGTTCGTGATAGTGACGGACACCCGAAGAAATTGCCGAGGAATACCTTCAGGAACTCCATAATACAATTTTGATTCACATATCAGAGACAACAAGCGACGGAAGGGTAAAATCGTCGCGCATCCACAACCTTGTGCGAGAGTTCATCGTTTCCAAGTCTAGGAAACAGAACTTCACAGCCATAGCCTCCGGGGAGGCCGACTGGAAAGAAAACTTCCGCCACATATCCATGGTCGACAACTTGCATGATGGAAGAGAAAGGAGGGTTGTGCCTAAACTCCGCTCGTTCCTCGCGTTTAATGGGGTAAATCCTATCAATACTTTTTCTAGTGATGGATTTAGGTTGCTTAATGTTCTAGACTTGAAAGGTGCAAAAACACTAGAGGTGTTTCCTGATGATATTGTTACACTATTTCATCTCAAGTATCTAAGCTTGAGGGACACCAAGATTAGAGAAATCCCGAGGTCTATAAAGAAACTCGGATACCTTGAGACATTGGACCTCAAAGGTACATTTGTTACACAATTGCCTGTCGAGGTCCAAGAGCTCAAGAACCTCCGCCATCTTCTGGTGTACCACTATGAATTCAGAGATTTTTCCCCAAATTTGGTTTCAAGACAAGCACAGATGTAGAGTGCTTACAGTCCCTACAGAAGCTGTGTTTCATAGAGGCGGACCGAGGAAGCAACCTCATTATGCCAAAGCTAGCAAAATTGACTCAACTGACAAGGTATTATAAACTTGACAAGTGAACATGGGGAGGCTCTATGCCTTTCACTCCAAAGTCTAAAAAAACCTTGTATCTTGTCAGTTACTTCAACCGAGGATGGGATCATCAACTTGAGCGGCTTGACAGGTCCTCTACGGCATATGGAGAGGCTATACTTAACGGGTGGTCTACAGAATGTACCACAATGGATTCCTTCCCTCCCAAATCTGGCAAAGTTAGTTCTCAAATCGAGCAATTTGGAAGGTGACCCCCTCGAATCAATCTAAGATTTGGCCAGCCTGGTACACCTTGAATTGCAGCAGGTTTTTCAGGGAGAGAAGACGCGCTTCAGGACAGGGAGGTTCAAGAAGCTCAAGGTTTTGGGCCTATATGAATTAAATGGATTAAAATCTGTGACGGTAGAAGAGGGAGCAATGCCTTACCTAGAAATCTTAACACTTCACCGGTGCAGGCTCCTTCTCAAGGTTCCCTACGGACTGGAGCATCTACCCGTGTTTAAGAAGCTAGAGTACTCTGACATGCCAACGGAGTTTGTCCCAGCGCTATACCCTGGTGCACAAGTAGAGGATAGGATGAATAACTCTAGGCAGTCCCACTCTTGTGTATTTGTTATTTTATACTTGATCGCGTTATTTGTCATGGGTATGTTCGTGAGGTTTTAGCTATCATCTTTGTTTTGTATATTGTAATTCCATAATTTAGAATTGCACACTATTCGTCTTCTGAATAGTAAACCGAATGAGTGGTCTTCAAGTCTCATAAATGCATACCTTTTAATGTGGTTTAATAAGAGGATTCATGGCCTGCATTTTCTATGTGATGCACACATTGTTGGTCGTAGCTTCGTCCGGTTAACCTATGTTGGAACCTGGATGTCGATATCAGTAGTAACGATTGAAATGGAAGAACGAAAAGGAACCGCGCCGTGTTATGGTGGCCACTGACTTGAAAACAATTTGTCTGGTATGATCGTGGTGACGATCGATTGCCAGTTGCCTCCAAGGTTAACACGGTTGTCCCTCTGTAGCGTGCTCACTCGCATAACATAGTCTGGAACTGGGAAGACGTAATATAGGAGAGATGGGAAGAGCGTGAGGAACTCATAGGGAATGACCAGTTTGATTGGATGAACAACAAACCGAAGTTGTCAGATCATACAATCAATAGTCACCGAACGAGGATCAGAGTATCAGTGTAAGAGTTTGAAAAGAACGATACTGATACAAGACCAGACCTCCGGTATTTATAGGATTGAGTCAAACCGTGTGCATTAAAGCCCAAACGCGTGAAAAAATCGGTTAATGATTCTCGATTTAATTCTCTGAAACCGAAATCATAAATGAAGATTTATTTCCATAAACCAAAGGTTGACTCAGATTAAAATCCAAATCCCATAAATAAAGTTTGACTCAAATTCAAAATTCAAATTCAAGAGCCTAAAACCCGAGACCAGACGGACGGCGGTGGCGCACGTGTAGGTTTGGCCTAAGCCTCATGTTACCCTTAAAAGGCCCACACGAACAAGAAAGGAGAGTAAAACAATTTAAACCCAAAAGATATTTCTAAAGCTTTCCATATGGGATACAAAAACAATAGGAAAACTTAATTGGAGACTTTTAACCACTTAAAACCCAACAACCTATACCGATTAAATCTCTGTATAAAGTCCAAACTACGAATAAAAGTAACAAAATTAGTAAGAGTGAGACAATTTTTTTTAGTGACCTCATAAATTAAATTAAAAAGTTGGTGACCTATGTAAGAATCCAAACTTTTATACTGACATATCTAGAATTATCCCTATATTTAACTTTCAAATGCATCATGTTTGTTTTTATAAGCTTAGGATTTTATTGCATAAAAAAGAGAATTACAATAAAAGAGAAAATAGAAAGGGCTAACCTAGACCTAGATAAAACCCAGAAACTTACACTAGAGCCGACTAACAATAAATAGAACGTAATGCTACCCAACCAGATAAAACGGTGATTTGATAGGGTGTGCAAGTGTCAGCTGAGTCGGATTGTTGAAAAGTGTCAACATAGAGGCCGACAATAGAACCCTGTCTAATCGGCTTGATCTTGAGCTCTGTCCATACCAGGTGTAGTGCCGACTGAAAAGGGTAGGTTCAGCAGATTTGTAGAATTTATGAAATTGTTGAAAGACTGGATATCTGAATTTGCATGTGAAGGCCCGGATCGCTCTATCGAGTCGCAAATTGTGATAGTCATATGGTAGGAGTACTCTTGGCAAAGAGATGCTAGCATTTGCAAAAGGTCAGCCCATAGAGAGCATAGTTGCAGTGCTGGTCATAGAGAAGGTTGGTTTGTGTCTAGCTATCGAAAAACCACCAAAATTCCGGATTGAAAGGGAAAAGAAGAGGTCCCAGTCACGGAAAAATATCTCCGCATTTAGATCCTTGGATTAGGATTAAGGTTGGTCGGTGTCGGGATAAAAGGTTGGCAACGACTCAGGTGCTTCTGAGCCTCTAGCATTCCTCGAGATGATCCTCGTTACGAGGATCAAGTCTTCGGTCACTAGCTTCTTCCGCTATTCTCAAATCGATGTTTATTTGCTCAAGGTGAGAGATAATTTCTTCCTCTGTATCTTTGGTTTTGAAACCGAGTGACTTACAGTAAGCCCAAGTTTGTTGCGCTAACAATTTGGATTCTTTTGTGGATGAAGAGTTGGAGCTGCATTTTTTGGACTTACTCCGGAGCTGCTCACCTGATGGTCCGAGAGTAAACTTTCAAATACGTCGTGTTAGTTTTGTATCAAATCTTTAAAAGGAATTATGAAGATGTTCTTCCCTAATTCCCAAACTATAAACCATGAATAATAATCGAAAAGAAAAAAATCTCAAGCCCTCAAATCTTGATAAATGAAATAACATGATGTACATGACAAATTTAAGGTAATATAAGCGACAAGTTTAGTAACATGAATTTATTTCAATAATTTATATTAAAATAGAATAATTATTCTTTTTATTTTATACTTGCATGATTAAGTGAGAAATACATCAACTTAATTATATCAACGCAATATTGCTTTTTTCTTCTTTTAATAGACGCTCGAAATTTTCCATCAAAATAATAGATGAGAAAAGGAAAAGAAAAGTGATGCAACGTTTAGGAACTCCAACACAAAACTAGCAGTAAACGTAGAGCGTATATCATCGTTTGAAGCATTTTTTTTCTTGTTCTCAAGGCACCTACTAATTAGTGCAGGCAACTCGTAAAATTGTTCAAAAATGATGTAGGCATTAGTTGCTATTATTCCATTCGCGTGAATATCTATTTCTGCCATCAAGATAAGCTACACCATTTATCAGACATTTTTCCTTCAGAAGCAAAATAAAGGCACCATTGCAACAATTAAAGTAAGAATTTAATTGAAAATTCGTTCGACCACTGTGAACTTAATTTTGCGGCTCCATTTTCGTTTTAAAGGTATCCCCTTATTCTGTTCATAATAACTTTGAAATGGTCAGTAGTGGACAACAATAAATCTATAAAAAAGGGTCTGCACTGCCTCTGCATATATTAATGAAAAACAAAGGCGCTTCAAATGTTCCATGCTGTTTATCCAAAAGTGATGCATACAAATTCTGCTTCAGTTTAACCGTAAGATGGAGTGAGGCATTCGTCAACCATATCAACAAGGTTTGGGTTCTCCAATGCTGCTGCTACTCGTTCTTTATCATTCAGTTGTTTGTTTACTGCACACAAAAATAAGATGAGAAAAAGGATTGTCATGTTTCAAGTTCATATTTCCTACACCAACCTATCATAAGACCAGTGAACAAATTCTTGTTTTCTTGACGACTAATCAATATGTAGTATGTGGAAGAGAGAAAGACAAAGAACCTGCAGCTTCGGTTGCATGAGTTCCAGGGGCCACCCTAATATCCACCTATACAGTGCAGTGTTGAAGAAAGGTACAAATTATTAGAGCATGGGAGAAACAAGACCATAATCAGCATGCAACATAACCATATAAATGAAAATCTCACAAAGGCTGATTTCTAAGTTGAAATAAGGGAAAAGTACAAATAACTATCCCCAACTATACGTCATTTCCACTTAGCTGCACCCAATAAGATTTGGGTCATTCAGATTTAAGAATCTAATTTTAGATTTAAGATTATATTTCCGATATTTAGATTTTAAAATTAGATTTTTTAGGTCTGAAAAAATAGATTTTTACCCAAGGGCATTTTCGTCTTTTCATTTTCAAAATTAACATTCTCCATCTAAAAACTTAGCGATGGGAATTTATGTAATTTGGGTGTAGATTAATGGCTCAAATCTTAGTTGGATGTAGCTAAGTGGATTATGCGTTTAGTTGAGGATAGTTATATGTACTTTTCCCTTAAAATAATGCATACAATTCAAATAATACATTTGACGATTTAAACTCCACATGATAGATAGGGCCACACTTACTTGAATATGCTAATTTGTTTATTCTTTTAGGAAGTAGCATCTACTTTAGCTTCACAGCAGAATGTTTATTTAATACAATATTGGAAGATTCCTATTATCATCGTCACTTAACCCTTGCATAAACAGTTTACATAGCCCACAATATCCCCTGCTACGCTCTATGGTTCTATCTAGGCATGCACAGTTTACAATAGTATCTTAAGTCTTGATGGGGTTGTCCTGCACCAGCTCTGACATCACACAGCTGAGGCCCTAGTCCAATTTTATTGCTCCATAGTTTCAAGCTACAATTCTATACTTCAAATGGAATGGTGAACTTTATAGCTTATTCATTTTTCATAATTGATTGAAATTTATCGCACCTTGCTTCAGGGTATACTCTATAGCATTTCTCCAAATGCCTATAAAATTTTAACTAACATCCCTTGATTACTTGCAAGATGCTCTCATTGTATGCATAGTTCAAATGTTCCACAATAAGCTTTAGTTGATGATTGAAGAATATAAGAAAATGTTACTAAACTAGTTCAGAAAATAGAAATAGAAAAGGTCAGACCTTGTAACGAGAAGGAAGGCTCCTCAGAAGTTTCACTCGGAGGCAAAGACCAATGACTGTTGCCATGCTACAATGTTCAACTGTAGGTGTAAATGTAACCCTGAACCAGCAGATCATCATACAATTATATGAAGGGAGTATTCGGTATTACAAACTAAAGACGAGGTTTAAGGCTTAGTGCAAGATAAATATAGAACTACCTGACGTAACTACGCTTATCATCAACTTCAACTGCATCTTCACTAACTACTTTGAGCTCCTCCAAAGAGTAAGGATGCTCTGGATCTTTTATATCTCTAATATGATGTGAGAATGTTAAGAAAATAGTTTGTTTATAAGAATTTATGCAGTATTGAAGATTTCACCTTATTCATAACAGTAACTCCCTCCAAAATAAGAGTCCCATTTGAGTACCGAAAAGAACTAAAAGTTTAACCTTTTGTGTTCGACCTTCCATCATTTAACTTCATGTGTTCCCAATTCCTCATCAGCACTCAAGTTATTATAACTAACTCGGTACAACATTACTGGTAATCCATGGTTACTTAGCTACCTAAAAATATATTGGGAGTGGAGGGAGAAAATTCTTAGGCAATGGGTTCACAAAAAAAGGATATCAAAAACTTCTAGTTGGTCGATGGGTTCCACAGCATACTCATCCACGTCGGAGGGCGTTGTTCGAAAACGGCGTTCTTTCTTTTCATACACCACAGGGTTAGCATTAATTAGTCCAGTAACCATTGTGATTGCTGAATTTGGATAGCAAACCTTTACTGCAAAACAGTATCAGAATGAAGCAGGAAAATTACAATTTACGATGAAAGAAAGCTATCAAAGTGCAATACAAGTTGTGTTGAAGTATATAATGAAGTGTTTCCAAGAGAACCATATCCATGTGTTGTGCCTATCTTCATTCTTGTCTTCTCTTTTACAAATTATATTATGAGGGGTGTGAATTGAAAATTTGAGTGTGGCCAAAGAGATTAATGAAAACAATAATACAAGGGATAAACCAATAAACACACAGTAGAATTCACATGCTCAATCCAGATATTGAAGACCATAAAAGCAAACAGGAGGAAATTACCCAACTAAGTTAGAGGGTAGCAGAAGAGCATCTGCTTTAGGGATCGGCGGGTGGAGGATGAGAAAAGAGGAAGAGAGCGAGGACGTCGGACGGTAGCCACGGCCGGCGGCGAGTGGTGCAGATGATCAAGGACGCGGTTAAAAGAGAAAAATAGGGATGAAGCTGCGAGAGAGAGAGAGAGATGAACGCAAAATTGATGGATTTTCCCTAACTTCGCCCACCCAAGCTTCAAATTTTGTATTTAATTGGATATCATTTATTATGAGGAAAAGTTCACTTACATCCCCGAAGTTTATACGTTTTTCATTTAACTTTTCTATAAAATAAAATCGTTTTGTAAAGTTCCCGTGTTTTACTAATATTTCACTTAGATCTGACGGTGTTAGTTTTTGGTCACATGACTAACACATGGGTGCTCTTTTTTTTAAAATGGCATAAATACCCTTCTTAAATAACACACAGAAAGGTGTAGAAGAAAGCAGAAGCTTTCCTGAGATCTGTTCACTAGCACAGATCACCAGCAAAGAGCACCAGTAACCGTCGAGCATCAGAGAAGGGAGGAACAGGGACGGGACCGGGTTGACATAGCCGGGCACAACTAGCTCTGAGTACGAGCCCTTCAAATCGGTGACGTCGCGAAGCCTCTGTACGTGAAGCACGAGGCCGAGGAACGCTACGCCGGAGGCGAAGAAGACGTGGGAGGGGACGCCGAATTCGCAGGCCACACTGATAAGGACGGTGCAGGATATTCTGACCACGAATCCGACGACTCCGGCTCGGATCCGTGAACGACCTATTCTTAATTTTAACGTGTATCTTTTTTTTGTTTTTTATTCATATCCGATTTGACAGAATTATTGGTACCAACATATTGGTAATTAAATTTCTAGAACTTTGGCATTTAAATCATTGAAAACGGAGCTATATAAGTAAAATATATGACAAAAACTTACAGGTGGAGGTTCAAAATAAAATTTTCATGTTGGGAGGTTGGTTAGGCCTAGTGATGTCCACAATGAGATTTAAACCACTAACCTCTCGTCTAATAGAAAAGGTTATTACCACTAGACCAAGCAACTCATTGTCTTTTGTTTTTTATTTTAAATATATAACTAAATAATAACTTGAATTCTTAAAAAACAATAACTTAAAAATACCAAAACGACGATGTATACATTTTCTTCAAACTCTAGCACTTGGCATTTCGAATAACTTGGAGTCTCTGGTTCTTCACCAGCATTTTCTTGGAAAACTTCAATTTTTTTGGGAAAGAGATGAAGAACAATTTTTTATCAAGAGAGTGGAGGTGCCTTCGGAAAATTGATCCAAACCCCATTTCTCAAATAATAAAAATTGAGCAGAAACATGGGAGTTTAATTTTTAGAAAGCTTGATTTAAGATCTTACGGCGGAAAAAAAGTTTCAGACGAATATAGATCGGAACCACCGGAATATGAGGTGTTTCCGGCAGTGTGGTCAAGATAGACGTGGAGGTGAACGCGGCCAGAGATCCAGATCCATGATTTAGTTGAAGAGAGAGAGAGTGAATGACAATTTTTGGAAATTTAATGGTTAGTTGAGCTTGAAGAGAGAGAGAGAGTGAATGACCATTTTTGGAAATTTAATGGTTAGTTGAGGGCATTTTGGACTTTTCACCCGTAATTTAACTCCGTCAGACCTAAGTGAAACGTTAGTAAACTACGGAGACTCCACATAACGATTTTTTTTGCAAGGGGTTAAGTGAAAAACGTGTAAACTACGAGAGAGGTAAGTGAACTTTTCCCTTTATTATATATCGCACACCACCCTTAAGTATACAAAAATATTCACTTAACTCCTTTAATTATTATTTTTTTCAAACTCCTAAATATTAAAAATATTTCAGAATATTATTTCTTTTAAATATTTTGAAAAAATAGAGTTAAAATGATTTTAATATTGAAAACTTATATTTTAAAATTAAATTCGATTTTTAAACATCGTTCTATATAAAAAAAAAGCTAATACTAAAATTATTTGTATTCTTTATTTTTAAAAAAATTAGAAAAAACAAGTTAGAAATATTTTTTCATTCCAAAAAACATTAACAAAATTTTCAAAAATAAGTTATCTCAAAAAGAAAACTAACTTTTGACTACTTAATATAAACTTTTTAGTTAAATGAGTTAAAGTGAAAATGTCGTATAAGTAAAGGGGTGTATAACATTTTCCTACACATAATCTTGTTAAAATGATTGAAACTCAAAAAATTTAGGTCGACTTTTTTCATTTTTTTACCAAAATGACAAAATTACCCCTTATAATTAAAAAATACAAGAGATAATGACATTTTGTTACACTTACCTATAGCGAAATGACACTTTCATACCCTAACTACTTTTTTTTTCTTTTTTAGTACTCTAACAATTTTTTTGTGACAACTTACCTCTAAAATGCCTAAAATACCCCTAGATTAAGGAATCAGAATTAAAATGGTTCAACTTGGTTTAAAAACCAAAAATTGAACCGGTTCAATTTAATTAAAAAAAATTAAAATTGGTGAAATTATATTGTTGTCCTCTTCTTCAACCTCTTGCTCCTTTCCTTCGATCCTCTTCACTACAACGCAAGTTCTATCGATCAACACTTCCTTGAAGACGCAGTCAGAGGACCCTTGACCCAGAATCGTCCTGAAACTGTCCATAGCTTCCTTGAGCTCCTTGAATCTGAACTTCGTAGGGACGCCAACGACTTTCCGCAAGAAAATGTACTCGATCTTGAGCTCTCTACCTTCTGAGACGAGATGGGTCTCCAGAATCTTCCTCCTCTGATTGTAGCGCCACCAGATCGAAACCCATATCAAGGTTGCTAAGATCAGGGCGATTTCGGCGCCGATTATGAGGAAAAAGGGTTTCGAGAGGTTTAGCGTTAGGCGGGCGATGATGTACTTGTTGAGGAGGGGAGGGAGAGAGAGGCTCTTGATTCCTACGGCCATGGCTGTGATGAGAAGCAATTTTCTATCTCTAAGAAACAGAAGATTGGTTGGTGGAGAAGAAGCAGGTTCATCTGAGACCTATTTCAATCGACAAAATCAGAAAATGGAGAGGCCATGAAGGAGAAACTCATTTCACAAATTATAATTTTAATATTTTTTTAATTAAATTGAACGATTCAATTTTGGGTTTTAAAACCACATTGAATTAGTTCAATTTTGATTCTTTAATCCAGGGGTATGTTAAGCATTTTAGCTATTTTAGAAGTAGGTTGTCACAAAAAAATTGTCAAGATACTAGAAAAGAGAAAAAAATATTTAGGGTATGGAAGTGTCATTTCGCTATAGTTAGGTGTAACAAAGTGTCATTATCCCAAAATACAAATAAGGACGGGCTTCTTTCGGCAAGGCCCATTCAACGACCTCTACCTTGTCTTTGCCTTTTCTCCACTTCAGCATAAATTTGGGCTTAGGTTGTAGAACTAGATGTCAATACGTCATCTTCTATGAACAATTGTGGTTCTGGGAGAAATCACAAATATGGATGATCTTTTTCAGAGAGCGTTAAACCAAACAAATCGGCGCAAATAGAGGTCCAACCAAAAAATTGAAGAAGAAAATGGATGGAGGTCATGCTTTTTTGGCGAGCTTACGGTGAACCTCAGTCTGACCAGATCTAGATTCTAAACATAGGTCCGACCAGATAGGTTCATCTTCTGAAGAACCTCGATGATGTTGCTGCAATATCATCTTCATCCTCCTAGCTCTCAGCGCCACCAACAGTTCTGCCACCACCACTACCTAAATCAGCAACACCACCTTCTGCGGAGAGATCCATCAAATGAGAAGGTCGACGTCAACCATTATTATTATTATTATTATTATTATTATTATTATTATTATTATTATTATTATTATTATTATCATTTATTTTTTAAAAAAATTAAAAATTAACATTTTTTTTTATCAA
>JAYMTP010006729.1:0-11751 GCA_036897365.1 Geranium brycei | reverse complement strand
TTAGGTATTTTTAAAAAATGAAAAGTAAATCAAGTTAAGTTGGATGAAAAAATAGTAGCGTGTGATTTTTTGGTAACAAGGTGAGTCCAAACAAATGTTTTTATATAGCATAATTTATTTTTATATTAAAAATAAATAAATACAAATACAATTAATCCCCGCCTAATCCGATTAATCTCCAATTAATCATTTTAAGGTATTGTCCGGGTCTCCACTTCCATCACCCGTATTGAGGCGGGTGGGTCGTATTTCGGTGTGGGTGGGTTGTAATCTGACCCGTAAACACCCCTAGCTGCACCAAATATTCAATTCATAACATGTATATGAAGCTGTAGTTACGAATATGATGACAAATTTATACCGCACTGCACGTTATGAATGAATATTACAAAGCAGAATTTGCAAAACCCAGCTGCAACATGCTTGAGTCCTTGACAATGATATTCTGGCACATGCCTAGAGGTTTCTATGTGATGATACATGATGACTCAATTAAGTCTACAATAACTCAGCTCTTTATTCCTACATTTTCCAAGTTTATTTCCATTCTTCAGCTTCTTCAGCAACAGATTTAGGAATTTTAGCTTCGAGGTCCCAGGCTTGACTCCATGACCCTTCATTCAATGGTTTCTTGTCAGATGGCACTTCATCATTCCATGATTTCTGGTTAGATGGCTCATCGACATTCCACGACTTCTGGTTAGAAGGATCTTCACTCCACTTCTGGTTAGGATCTTCATTCCACGAACTCTGGTTAGAAGGTTCGTCATTCCACGACTTCTGGTTAGAAGGATCTTCATTCCACAAACTCTTATTAGAAGGCTCGTCATTCCACGAACTCTGATTAGAAGGGTCTTTGTTCCACGAAGTCTGATTAGAGGGGCCTTCGTTCCACGAATTCTGATTAGAAGGATCTTCATTCCACGAGTTCTGGTTAGAAGGATCTTCGTTCCAAGAACTCTGGTTAGAAGGATCTTCGTTCCAAGAACTCTGGTTAGAAGGATCTTCGTTCCAAGAATTCTGATTAGAAGGATCTTCGTTCCAAGAATTCTGGTTAGAAGGATCTTCGTTCCAAGAATTCTGGTTAGAAGGATCTTCGTTCCACGACTTTTGGTTCCAGGACTCTTGACCCCACTCATCATCTTTCCACAAGTCAACTTTCTCGGACCATTGAGTGCTTTCTTCATTATTCGGGTCATTGTCAACCCGTGAAGGAGGAGCACAACCCTGATAAGAATCGTTGTCCAAACAATGCCATAACAGCTTATTCCAATATGTATCCTGCCAAGACAAATCAACATAAAATATAGATGACATAAGTGGACTGAAATCGTGGCAACAAAGGCATGCAGCAGAAAAAAGAAAGATATCCACTACTAAGATCCTGAACAATCATTTCGAAATATATGGTATGATGCTAGAGATATTTCAGATCTTTAACAGAGTAATATGATAAAATTTGTTCAGTTATTAGTTAATAATGCCAAATGGAATATAAATCTCGGGTAATAGCAACCATTTAGTACTTCACAAGGAAGCCACTTGCAACTAAGGAGTAAACATTTTCTTGATGTTTTAGGAGTTTCTAAGTGGGGACCTACACTGTATAATCAAGTTGATTACTACAATTTGCTCATCCAGAACACTATACAAGTAAGTGCTACAAAATTATTTGATTGCTCCATTTAGTTCCCACATAGCATTTCAGGAAGTGAATGTATCTTTCCTGAACACCAACAAGTACATATAGAGTCATCTAGCTCTGTATCCTCACTTTTTTTCTTCTTCAGAATAGCAGGTCGCTACATGTTTCTCAAAGAAAACAACATATTTCTCAAAATCTACCTAATGGCTAATATACCATATAATGATAATGATTGAAGTTTATGTAACTCTAGACTATAACAGTATCCAAAACGTTATAACTATTTACACAATTTAGCTTATCAAGAGAAGTTTCCATTGTTTTCTTGTTTTTCAGAATTTTATGCATTTACAGGTGAATTAAGCAAACTAAGAAATTAGGAAACTGTGTGATTGTGGAATTTTAATCCTTCCCCGGACTCGCATCTCTCAGGTCATCTCATGTCTAGTTCATTTTTGTGAGCCTAAGTTTCAAAAATATGATAATTTTTCAATATCTGGTTCAGACAATGGGTTTAAAGTGGATATATAAGTATCAGAACGATTACAATAATTTGGTAGATCTAAGGGTAATATATTTAATGTCATCTACCATGGCGGTGGAATAATTGAACTCGGGAAATTCAGCAGCTGGTACAGAGATTTTTACTACTTTTATTCTGAGACATGGATCTATGAATTCATAGTTATTTATAGCTCGCATAAATTACAATATGTAAAAGAAATACCTGGCAAATAATGTGCGGATTCCCTACAATAATAAGCAAGGCTATAGCTCTGGTAACGGCAACATTAAACCTTCTTGGATTGCTTAAGAATCCTAAACAGTGGGACCTGTCAAAGTTATTGTGCTTAACTGTAGATCGAACAGTAGAGACAATTATGACCTTCCTTTCTTGTCCTTGAAATTGTTCGACACTACCAACCTTTATATCAGGCACATCACAATTTTCCAGTGCTTTCTTCAATTTCAGCACTTGTTGTCTATAAGGTGTTATCACCCCAATATCTTCCTCATTCAAGCCCATGTCGCTCGTCATCAGCTTCTTGATGATCTCAACTACCTTACTTGCTTCAATACGATTAAACCACGATGGATTATTCCCTTCCCTCTCATCACAACCTTGAATTCCAACGAAAAGAATAGGGAATTCCTTGTTGGGAATGAACTCAACGAGAGAATTGATAGAGTTATTTTCTTCTCTGCACGCAATCAACTCCCCGTTATAGAACAAGTTCGAAGGAAGATGCAGAATTTGTGCGTGTGACCGGTAGTTCCTGACTAACTTTGTTACATAATTTTTATCCTCGTCAAAGTAAGCTTTACTTTCGAAAAGCCTTTCTAGGTATGATTTCCCGTATCCATAATTTAGGGCTTCTTTTGAGTAAACTACTGGACCTAACTGCAACGGATCTCCAGCAGCAACAACAACCGTCTCCCTTCGACTGAGGTTGGATATAGGAACCATGGTTTCTGGTTCCGAAGCTTGGCCAGCCTCATCCATGAATATATGGGTGAAGTGACCGCGTGCAATTCCTTCCGCATGAAGTAGAGATGCACTCATATATGTTGATATAATAACCCTATGGGATACGAGAGCGCTCAGTGGAGGACACTTAAAGATGAGTTCATCATAAAAGCAAAATGGAATAAGATCAGGCCTAACATCTTCGTATGGACGACTTGCAGCATTAAGCCTGAATATTGAGTTCTCCTTTAGCTCGACAGCCTTTTGATTAAGGAGTTTCTCCAGTATGTTGTCTGCAGCAGTATTTGAAGGTGCACAAACAAGAATACGAGCATTCCGGCGATGCTTGTAAAGTTGGAGGATTGCTTCGACTAGGGTCATGGTCTTCCCTGTCCCTGGAGGACCATGAATAACATAAGGC
This sequence comes from Geranium brycei, assembly GCA_036897365.1. Lineage (NCBI taxonomy): Eukaryota > Viridiplantae > Streptophyta > Magnoliopsida > Geraniales > Geraniaceae > Geranium > Geranium brycei. The sequence continues at coordinate 8,217 of JAYMTP010006729.1, read as the reverse complement.
GGGGCTCCTCTGCATCCAAGTATCATCTCAACAGAACGTATTTGCTCCTCGTTGAGAGTACAAGATATAGGACGCAGTGCAACGGTTCTAATCCTTCTTCTTGAAGAATCAGATGGAAAGAGAAAACTTGTGTCCAGACGTTCTGCAGCCTCAACGGCCTGATACAATCTTCTCATGTTAAGCCTATTATATGTGAATTTCACATCATAGAAATTTCCATCTCGATGGCAAAAGTGAAATTCTTTATCAAACTTTAAATACACTTCATCAGCCTCAACGCGGTGGATGTAACCCTGAACAAGAGAACAGCGCCATTTCAAAAGTTCAAATACGGAACAACAAGGTTTTAAGAGATTTACATTATATGTGACCGAACAACTAAAACGCTTGAGTACATAGAAGATCGACAGATATCAAGAAACTCATTTATAATTCATGACCAAGAATGCACGTCAGCATAATGTTTATATTAAATGAAACACGAGAACATTTCAAGAATAAATAAATAAAAAGCAACAAAACAATAGAGGCAAGATATTAATTTTATCATATGAATATCTCTTTAATAAAGGACTGAAGTTATTGGATGATCTTAACCATGCTATATAATTGGCAATTAAGAATTAAGTGTTCGGAACATTTGACCAACTTCCAATCTACTTGTACAACAAAATTAGAATCTTGTCAGATGAACAGTTCACAGGTAACATTAGATACCAGTGAATTTGATCTGGAAGTATCATCTCCTAAGCCGCTAAGCAACCATATATTCTTCATTAGAATTTAGAAATACAGAAGAAGAAAAATGAGACATTTGTAAGTACGATAAATAACTGGTAGCCATACCTGATAAGGAGGAGAGGCATCGCTATCACCTCCTGAAGCGTGCTTGGCAAGAATAAAGTCTCCCTGGACAAGTGAAGGTCTTTTCTCGGCAAGTCCAGGGACCTCAAGAGACAAGTACTGATTTCCCTTCCTCTTCATGCTGACACTCTCCATGTCATAATTCCTCATATCTTCCTGAAGCACCAACCAATTAACCAATATTAGCAGAAAATAAGAATGAATGTCTTACACTTCCATTTCTTTACACTTGTAATTACCTCCAATTGTATTTCTTCCAAGATCAGTAGCATTTTGAAGTAAGAAGAATAATTCCCCTTCCACAACTCTTCGTTGAGAACATCAGGAATTTGCTTGCTCTCAACCAACTCCCTAACATCCTTAGGAATTTTATACTCATGGAGTCGGTTTTTGAAGCTTCGGTTTGTCACCTTTCCAGCAGGTTTTGACCCCGCAACATATGACTGGACATTGACTTGCTTCTTTGTTGTGTTTCTTGAGTATGGCTTTTTAGATGTCAAAGAGTGAGATACTTTATCATCGACCAATAGAAGGACAACCCGTTCTAACCTGTCGTCCCCCGCGTCGAATTGCACTGCTGTTTGGTGCAACCCGATTTCCTTGGGCTTGCAAGACAGCCATACGGTCAAAACTTCAAGAGGCTGAAGCACTCTGTCCTCCAAGCACTCAAACTCAACAAAGGCATTGATAGTTTTCTCATCGGCATTTGCCGGGGGAGGTTCCATCAGAGAAAGCATAAAACTTTTCTCCGGATTCGAGGCGTAAATCGTAACGTTCCATAGTTCAACAGGCTCTTTAGTGGTGTTTTTAATACTGATTGCATCCACAGACCTTTCTCCTACTAATGCTGACCGTGGCTTGCCATTCAGAAAAGGAAACGGGACAGAGATAACAATTGGACCCTCTTCATCGGGAAAGTAACTACAGACTGACTTATCATCTTGAAAATCCACAAACTCAAGCTGCCCTTTGTCTTCAATGACAGAATATTCCCCATCATTCCATTTTCCACCAACAGAACCCATATTCAATACAATCTGATGGACAAAAATGGTTACTTTCAATCTTAATTGCCAAAAAAAGTAAAAATGACTCCACAATAAAACCAAAACCACAACCATAATGTACTCGCCAATCAAAAAAACAACAACCATAATGTACAGAACTGTGGTGAACCATACCAACAAGACTTGGATCAAATTGAAATGAGGAGCAGCATCTCAATAGTGAAAAGGGCTTCCTGAGGAGTTTGAAATTGAGGGAAAGGGCACCTCAAAGATATTGCAAGCAAGTGAAGAATTTTCAGGCACTTTCTACCTCAAAGAAGACTAAATCCCCCAATTTTTTTCCTAGACTACGTGTAATGCTGTAAAAATCCCGACTTGTCCGATTAATCCCAAGATTAGTCCCCGATAACCCTCTATAATTCCCTATTCATTCTTTAATCTGATTTATTTTTGGATTAGTCCCCGACAGGGCCTCTCTGACCAACTAGCTCCTAGTGTTCTTTACAACACTTGATATGGTCTTCTACATTGGCAACAAACCCAGAAATACAAATTTGAAATATAAAAAGATAAATCTAAACCCATATCAGAAACATAAAAAAATGCCATTTAGGGTAAGCAATGGAAATTTTTGACATCTCATCAAACATGAAAACACAGACACACCATTTCCCAGATAAAAGCAACTACACAGCTCAGTCAATCATCAGGAGACGAAACGAAACGAAACGAAACGAAACAAAACAAAGCTCACTGCAATTACGAAGAAATAATAACAAAACACGCAATGCAGAAACAAGTCATGTCAAGCAATCAACAGATGAAGACGGTAGAGAGAGGCCTGAAAAGTGAAACCCACCTCCGATCGAAGGTCAGATTGCCAAAGACCTTGAGAGAGAGAGAGAGACCCACTTGGAATAGGAGCAAAACCCACAAGCCGTTCGTGAATTCTGACTGATTATAGGGACTTTTGTGTGAAATTTTTCATGAGTGCCAAGTAAATAAACCAATTTTAACTGTCTCTCTAGACGAAAACAGGAGAAAAAATACATTATTAACGGAAAAGGTGCTTGTTTCAATTTTTTTGCAAAAGGTGTAAGTTTGTGTAAGAAATGATAAATTACCTCAAAAAGGAAGGATGATTTTTTCATAACATAAAGTAAGAACGATTTTTTCATATCATAATTATAAAAAATAATTTAACTAAAAAATTCAACTAGACAAGTTTTAGTTGGTACATAAAAAAAAATATTTGATTAAAAATAATAATTCTTAATTTTAAAGGCAAATTAGTCCTTTTATATAAAAGTACACATTTTGTAAAAATTTGAAAACAGGGCACATTATTGCAAAAATGTCATACAACAGACATTTTTTTGTAATTTTTCTTTGTATTTAATACTAGTATACTTATATTCATATATAATCCACTTGAGAGACAAAAATTATACTATTTTAATAAAATAAGACACTTTAAAATAGATTTACAAGTTAAAACAAAAAAACAAATTATATAATAGTTAAAAAGCATATGTAAAATATAAAATTAAAATTTGACTAACTTTAATCGAGTAAGAACTCAGTAAAATTAAATTGTCGAGGACAAATTTTAAAACTCGACCAACTGGATTTTACCGAGTTCCCGGGGTAGAAATAGGAAGTTTCATAGGACTGATAAATATAACTTGAGGCATGGAATTGAACAGTCCCTTTCAGGTAATTTTAAGGTGATATAAGAAACAAAATAGCTGACAGGGAACCCTTACAGGAACAATTCTCAGTAAAGCCTTTTCATTTCTCCACCATAAGCATCTCTAGGCACTGAAAAGATTTCAACAGTTCACTTCACCCAGATTTTAAATACACTTTCATTTCAAAGGAAGATAAAATAATTCCCAGCCAGCACGATTCGAATTAAACAGCAGAACAAAGGCAATGACGAAGTCCAAACAAAAGAAACGGGTTAGATTGCAGGAGCGCCCGCCTCCTTCACGGATTCACGCCATGCATAGTCCCTCGCTCCATCCTTGTCAACAATCTTGATGACAAAGTTTGGCGGGGCCACAACCAGCCTGGACCGGATCTCCAATATGCACTTATCGACCAAATCGATTGCTTCCTCCACTGACATGCCGCTGTGGAAGTGTCTGTCCATCATAGACAACGCAAAGTAGGATCCATAACCGAATGCACCCTTGTCAACCTTGTGAAGGGTGGCAATGTAGTCGATGTAGTACAGAGACGAGCCCTCGTCTTTATCATATCCAGCCAGAAGGATGTTCACAGAGTACGGATTCTGGAAGAAAAAAAAAGGTAGCAAGGCAAGTTAAATACCCAGCATACCAACTGCAATGCAAATGAATTCCTATATTGAACTGAAGAAAGACACATTTGTATTGAGATATATCTTTCACGAATCATTTTCTTTTGCTGGTGCAGATAAGTGCGTGCGTGTCTAAGGACAGTAAAACAAGAAATGATCTATTCTCTTCAACATTTAGTTGAACATGAAAATATCAATAATATTCCAATTGCTTGCAAGGACTAAGGAGGAAAGAGAAAATAAAGAAGGGGCAGATATAGTTCCTCAAAATTCTAAGCTTATCCAGACACTCTTGATTGCCAAACATAAAACAGCTCATTCCTCCATATTTAAATTCTTGAAACTCTAATAACTCTGAATTCCCGACTACAAGCTCACAAAATGGATGTAAAACATAAAAATCAAAAGAAAGCAGGACATACATGCTTCTAATGCACCTCTGAGCATAATAGAGGAAAATGATGGAGAGAACGCCAAAAGTACAATTGTCAAATATTCATTATTGATTTGGGTTTGTATTCAGATATAAATGAAAACACAACCATATAAAACACTACGCAATTCAGAAATGTCATAAGCCAACAAACACCTTACCAGTCAAATGCATATACACAATAGTATAAGCAAATAGCTCGTACTGGGCAGTGAGCTTACTCGACCTTAAGCCAAAGTACCATCTTCTACAAACTTTTTTTTCATGAGAACTTAAAACCCCATTTCATCACTCATGACGAAGGGAAATTTGTATTGACATTCAATGCAGGAAACTTGACTTTTAAAAATGTATAGTTAGTTCTTGACACGTCAAACTCAAACATATATTCTTCTTCCAGCACTTTTCTGTAAATTTGAACATGCAACCTAGTATGGATATATTAAGTAGCAAAGATGCAAAGACAAAGCTTGACCACTACAGTTTAGCTCATAATAGAATCTTAGTCAATCATGTACTTCTGAACATTTAAGCTAATTTATAACATTTTTCATCTGTGTAACTACATACTAGCAGCCTATTGGTTCCAACACTAATACTTCTCTCCCCATGACCACGATACAATAAAGATCCGATCAATGTACTCATGTACCAGCTACCAAAATACACATAACCTAATTTCTCATCCTCTTACAGAAACAAGACCCTAGAGTCCCCAACACACCATAGCTAATAAAAAAGCAAAAGCCTCACCAACACAACATAAAACCCCAAACCACAAAATCACCAAAAAGGGGATAAAAATCACACCTTTCTGAGAGCAGTGGCGAGCTCGCCGCGGGTGAAGTTGGCTGCAGCGGCGGTGGTCAACGGAATCCCATTACGGAACTGATACAAAGCCACGTTCTTCTGAATGTACTCAGTGAATTGAACCCTGCACCAAAAAAAACCCAAATCTCACAGTTTCAGAACCCAGAAAATCGAACCCACATGACGAAACATACATAAAAACGAATTGGGTACAGATTTGAAGGACCGACCTGTCTCCGGGCTCGCCGCTGGCGGCGACGAGCTTGTGGGAGTCGAGGCGCATGATCTTGTCCTCGTTCGATTTGTGCACGAGAATGCTGTGGACTGCGGATGTGTCCGCCGCCACTATGGTGAATCCGTTTCCGACTAAACCAAACACACACTCCATTTTTTCTCGATCTGTTGGGTCTTCGGATCTGTAAGAGAGAAGAAGGCGATTGCAGAGACTTGATCGACAAGTAGTGTACAAAAGAACCTATGGGTTCTGTGGAGAAGATGAGGGTATTTTAGTAATTGTAGTAAATGAGCTCATGTTTTTGACCTCTGTTTGGATTCGGGTTCAGGCTGCACTGAGTAAAGGACAAGGTTATCCTATTTGAGAATTGAGATGCTGGGCTCTTTGCCGATTAGGTAACCCAAGTGTAACAGCCCAAATTGGCCCAAAATTTGCCAGGGAAGCCACATTTTCTAGAAATGTAGATATTTTTAGGAATTTTTCTAGAGGGCAATCCTATCTCTTCGTAAAATTAAATCTCCGCTGTCTATTTGTGAGGTGATATCATATAAATAGGGTTTGTGTCTTTTGCCCAAACCACTCAAACATTGTAAGTAAAATCACTTGTAATAAGATATCTTAGTCATTGGATCAATGTCAGTCTTCAAATGGAAATAAAGCGGCGGTACAACAATTTCTATTTACTCTATTTCACATTTGGTACTTATCACTACTCTCATTCTTTTGATTTCAGTACCAAGCAAATACGCTTGAACATAACATAAATCAAACATCTTATCATAACTGGTCGGTGGTGGTGGTCGGCGGTGGATTTACGGCGGATCTGACTTGGCCGTCGGAGCAAAGTCTTGTTGTCTGTCTGCGCAGAGGTCTCGAACTCGAAGGGGATTGTAGTTTAGAGAAGAAGATGAGGAATATTGTATAAATAGAAGAGAAAATGAGGGCAATGTGGTGTGAGTACGAGTCTGAGGAAGAAGTGGTTTGTCCTCTTTGTTACATCGCTATCTCAGACTTAGAGAGGGTTTCAGTCCACGTCCGACGTGACGCCATATATTGCTATCACGACTAGAAGAGCACTGACACATTTAGTAACATATCTTTGTGATTTTCATTTGATTCCCTTTGGACCAAGGGTAAAACCCGGCGAAGAAATCACCGGAGACTGAGGGCAACCGACCAGAGACGTCGAGGGAGTTCCCAACACCGGGACGACGGTCACCGGCAAAACGGCTGGGACTCCCGCCTCCACCTCCTCAAGCTTGCGGCAGCAAATTTGCCTCTTCCACTGCCACGCCACCGTTGAATCCGAGCAGGCTCCACCTACGACGGTTGGTGTCGTCTCTCTAAGAGAACCTCAACCCCAAACTGGTTTCACCATAACAAATCGCAAAAGAATTTCATCCTTAAGAAGGTCGTTATTGCGTCGGGTGTCCATACCCTACGTGTGTTATGGCGATATGGTGCATCGGGACATCCACGTCGGTCATGCTCGACGTTCAGATTTGTGCGGTTTCCTAATTCTTCTCCACCGGCATGTTATATCCCTCGCTTCGAAATTCCCATAAGTGGGATGAAGAAGTGGTAGAGTTTCTTGGGCCGCCAGACTCATGCTATCATCGGCTCCCGGAGCATTCATCATGCTTGGTTCTTCGATTTGCCTCCTGCGACCATTGTTCCGCCTACAAGTAGCTTCTATCTCTTGATCTAGGAAGTACTCAATATGTCCCAACGAACATGTCATGCACTAAAATTTGTGGTGGTAGATTAAACAATCACAAATATCAAATAAAAATAAAACACAAACTATCCAACTAAATATCGTTTATTCCTTGGCAACAACGCCAAAAACTTGTTGGGTCTTGAGAGTGCACCACTCTAGACGGTCGACTTAGCATGCAAGCGTACGCGTCGACAAATAATAAAACCATATAAGTCCAAGTCGAATTCTACATAGACTAAAAAGGATTTTCAATTAGATAATTTACGTCGATAAAAATACAAACTCAATTTTGTTGTTTGTATGTGTGTGTGAAACAATGTTTATTTAATAACGATCGACAACTAAATAAATAAAAGTAATTCAACAATACTATGAAAATGGGAAATACTAAGATAGAGAGAAACTACAGGTGCTAGACAAAATTGTCACTAACCAACTCACTAAGGTAGATTCCGAATTGCATACTCAAATTCTCTATGACCTTAATGGCTAAATATCACAACCGCCTCTCGGCATTGGGCATGATCTAATATTAAGTGAGATTTACCCTCTCAAGATTAACTTCAGACTCAAAACTGCATCAGCCCAATAATCTCGGGTCAAGGGTAATTGGGTGTTGAACTACAAACCCTAACCCTCAAGGCTACATATACTATTACTAATCTCTACTCTCATACTCAACTAGCAACTAACATACTTTTTCCTAGATGGCAACCTAAGACAAATTCCATAATAACAAGATAGAGTAATTCAAGCATGTGTTTCATAATGGAAAATACCACAATAAATTAAAATATCAAATGTCTAGTACCCATGGTTACGAGG
>JAYMTP010006728.1:0-11752 GCA_036897365.1 Geranium brycei | reverse complement strand
TCGCGCGCGCCCATCCAACGGTTGTGCTCTGGTTTGGACGTTTTGACATTTTTGGGGAGTTTGTAACTGATATCTACTATATATATATATATATAGATGCATTCAAGTGAGAACCAAGAGTTGCGTGAGAACCCGTGAGAACCACCCAAATGTAACGAGGGGGCATGTATTTTTCTATAACCTAGAGGGAAAAGTGTTACCCGTCGAGGGGAGGGGTGTTCGAGGGATTGGAAGAAAAAGAAGATTTTTTTTTGTTTGCCATAATGTTATGGAAATACATGTCATAATAACGAAAACACGGTTATGGAAATACATGGAAAAATAATGGAAATACATGACTTAATAATGGAAATACATGACATAATAATGGAAACACGGTTCTCACAAATTCGCACAAGACCTTCTGGTTCGCACGAGATCATGACCCTATATACATAATTTTATATTAATTATAATTTATAAGTAGTTAATATTTATATAAAAAAATTAAAACAAACCAAATTAAAGCAAATCAAATTTAAAGAAGTTGTTGACGCGGACAGTACCCTAAATTTAGTGTTTTTGCTGTCTCGACTATCTGTCAAGCTACGCGGCCGTCGGTAGTCTATGATCGTTCTCGGCGTCTGGGAATTGGGCCACCGGTGATCTGGCGATTGAAGGAACTATGTGATTTGGAGGGACGGTGACTTTACGATGGTAAAGTTGAGGGGTATTATTTCGATATCATCTGTGAGGGGAGACGGATCCGAGAGGGGGCCAGCGGAGGTTGGGCAGAGAAGCTCAGTGGAGATCGGTGCAGCGAGAGCAGACGGACCCAAGCGGGCTTATCTGAGGTATGGAAGGAAAACTCTGGCGATTTGTTTGCTGCGGTTTTGGTTGGTTGATGGGTCGGTACTGGGAGAGAATCAGAGTTCTCTAGCGTTGATGAGCGGATTTATGTAAGCATATCGAATTAGGGGTATTGGTTTTCTTAAACTTCAATACGTCCTCAGGGTGTCCCATTAGGCTCGGTACTGGGGGTTCTCTGGCGTCGATGGGTTGATCCTGGTAAGTAAAAAGAACTTGGAGGACTTGGATTGCTAAACATTTGCGACTCCCATATTAATCGTATGGTTGATCGAGGAAGCTGGTTTAATGCAGTCTGCAGTAAGATCACGGGTTTTCTCCATCCGTATGAGGTGAAGGCCGTGGCTCTACATGATGTTAACTGGTTCGAGTCGATTGGTCTCCGGGGTTATTATTGAGCCCTGGTCAAAGCATTCTGCAACGGGATCACGGGGTTTCTCTATCCGTATGAATGAGGTAGAGGTCGTGGCTCTACATAATACTAAATGGGTCGAGTTGAACATCAATGGAGATATCATTAGCGATAGGTGTTGGTCCACTTCTGGCACATGTGTTTTTATTTATTTTGCTCGTCGTTCTTGTAATTTCGTGGCTCATAAACAAGTCATGTATGTTTTAACTAACAATAGATTAGATCACGGTGCGAGGTCTGTCCCACCATCTGTTTTTTTTTTTTTTTTTTTTTTTATCAGAAAAAATTAAACACATCCTATCCTAGCATTTCCACAGATTCGAACTCAGGACCTCACATGTGTTAAGTGAGCTCCTTACCACTTGGCCCAACTTGTGTTGGTCTGTCCCACCATCTGTTGCTTCGCTTGTCTGACGTAATGCCGGGTTAGTTGCTTAATAAAATTCGTGTTTTTCCCTAAAAAAAAAAGCAAATCAAATTTAATTATTATAACTTTTTCAAACCAAATGAAGTCCTAACCCTTTATGGGTCAATTCAACTTTTTAGTAAAACTATATACCTCTGTTTCTTTATCAGCATATATCTCTCTGTTAATTTTAAATTTTGATGACTAAAAGTTAAAATTTTATTTTATCTCTAACATTGAGGTAAAATTCTCAAATAAATTTGAAGATGGAGTATATTTTGGATGTGCCAATTCATAACCCAACCCATCCAAAAATCGACTCTAATTCCCCAAAACATTACAACAACGATTTAGATTTGAGCAGTCCAATCTATAAAATCTAAACATGTACCCAAAAAATCCATTCGCACTGTAGCTGCATGAACAAATACAATTGACGAAAACAACTTTAACTCAGTGCATATGACAATAAGAATAGGATTTCTTACGATGAAGAGTAAGGCATCGTAATTAAATCAGTCTCCAACATTGCTCTCAATAATAGACACTTCCCTTAGGAGTGTTCTTACTGGTCTCCGCTGCCCTGTGGCCCGCCCCCACGGATCCGTTTCTGCAGATGCTCCAAGCTCGCCACTCGTTGCAAGGAAGCCGTCCGTCCCATCTTGTTCCCAGCTACAATGTCGGCAGATGAATTCTGCTGCTGCTGCTGCACATTTTCTACCGAAGAACTGTCTGGTAAAACTCTTGGTTGGCCGTGAATGATTGGCGTTATGGGATTCGGGTTATTAGATGGGGGTTGATAAAACTGACGCTTCTGGTCATCTTGCACGGGAACAGCAGCATCTGCTGATGTTTCTGAAGGGCTTCCCTCGAATGATGTCATGCCTGTTGCCGATATATCAGGCATCGCATGGAACATTGGGTTTAACCCCGTAATTCTTTTTACCGTCTCCTCGGCCATCTTCACCTGTCAAGTTCATCATAAAGGTATAAGTACTATAAAATCAGGATTCTCGGTTTCTTATTGCCTCATTTTTTTTAATCAGCAATATCTTATTGCCTCATTTTCTTTATTCCCCATTACCGTCTCCTCGGATTCGGGTTATTAGTTATTGGATAGTTATCCATATCTTGAAAGAAAATTCCCGTCTAGTCTATTTGATGGAAATGCACCCGTAATACAACAATGATAGATGACTTACTTTTGCTCGCATCATTTCAACATCAGCTTTTAGAACTCTATTGTCAACGGCAGCATCATTGTACTTCTGGTTTGCATCAGTAAGTTGCTTCAGCAGTGAAGAGTTTTCGACCCTTAATTGGGAAACCTGCAGAAAACAATTGGAGAGAAAATCTATAGTAGACATTTTGGTTTTGTTTTATGGAAACCACGAGAGGTGTGAATAGACAAGATACCTGAGTTTCAAGTTCAGTCAAATGGGCTTGCTTTCTTCTTCGTGAACGTCTAGCAGACTCCCGGTTGGAAAGCATTCTGTAACACAGATGAAATTATATGCAGGGTTGAAAATTGTGTATCTTTTATCGCATGCACAAGTGTGTAAGAAAGGAAAGTGTCACAAGATATTATATATTACCATGTTGTCTTTGACTCTTCATAACCTAGTAAAAAAAATATTTGATAACATGACTACTTCATTCCTGCATTTTTTTTAATTGACTACTTTATTTTTTTGCTCAGCAATGTTATGTACTAAGGTTTGGGCTCCAGACCTTGCTATGTAAAAGTGAGGGAACATCAAACATTTTGATTCTTAAGAAGACCCTCCTTATGTAAAAGGGCTCTAATTTTGCCACTTGACTCTCACCTTAAGAGAGGCTTAACAGAAGTTGGGACATAGAGGCTCAACAGAGGTTGGAGAGAAAGATGGAACAAAGGTGAGATAATAGGTATCGCAGTGGGACTTGAACCCAAGTCCACAAGACCCTAGTTCAAGTGTTTGAGACCATATTATATTACTTCAATGACAAGTGCTTGGACGATTCAATTGCCTACCCTTTTAATAGAGTCTTCAAAATGTTTAGATTAAAAAGCTTCGATTTTCCTACCCGGCGCACCAACTCACATAATACAATTTAAGAACTTTTTCTTACATAACGCTGGTTCTAAAATAAACATGGCATCACAAACTTGTGTTTCTTCAGATTGTATGGTAGTCACTCACTCTCCAGTATATAAAAAACAGCATAACACAAGATTTGCATGTTACCCAAACTTTAGTAATCAAAACAACAAAGACATTTTACCTCCTTACACGTTTTACATCAGCTGGGTCCATATTCTCAGTTGTTTCAGTTTCTCCATCCATGATGTCATCATCAGAGAGATCTCTAGATGATCCACTCGTTGTTTGCCTTGCCGCAGCTACAGAGTTCTTTTGTGTAGCAGGTAAGGAAGGAATGCCAAGAGGTCCACTGGTACCTTTGTCCTGTGACCTTAACAAATCGTTTGCATTCCCTGGCAATGTAACAAAAAGGGATAACAGATTTATAATACAAAAATCTGGCTAGACCAACATGTTAGACAGCGGTAAGGTAATTTTAAAGAGCCATTTCCTCGGTGATTTTTGATAACTTCAGTAGATAATTAATGGTGATTTTCATATAACGAATACATAGTTGGGAAATCTTAAGTACTTCATTTCTTCCATACCGAGAAGTTATCATCTATAAGCAGCCTCAGTATTCGCCTTTCTTACTTGCATATGGTAAAAATTAGAAAAGTACTATCTCTATAACTCTCAGATCTGATGTTATATTTTGATAACTAAGGAGGCAATACATTTTACTGAAAGGAATTTCAGTAACAACAGTCATTACCTGATATTTCCATATAAAAATGGTGCCTATTTGCATCAGATGCTCACACATTACACTGAATACCTCACAAAACGTTGGGGCATTTATTGGAAGATTTAATCATCTGATTATTTCTTCCATGAATCCAAACCTTTGTCATTTAAGGTTTGGCTGCATCAAAGCACATTATGGAGCTGGGGTAGTCTTTGTATCATTGGTCCAAACAGAAGCCAAAAACGAACAAATATATACAACATTCTTTCAAATACAGGTACATGCATAAAAGAAAATACATGTTAGAGGTAACAACCTTTAGGAGCTTGAGATCCCAACTGTGAAGGATTGGAAACTTGCGATCCAGCATCAGCTAACACAGCAGACTCTTGCGATTTTACAAAAGATGCCTATTAACATACAAAAATCACATTAAAATTAAAGATAAACTAATTTAAACAAACAAAAAGGAAACACTAACAAAATCCTCCACTAAACATATAAGATGAGCATAGTAAATGCAACTGTTTTTTCTTTGCGCTAAAAGGAACTTAAGAGACTGCCATTAGTTACTAAGATTAATGAAGCATATCTTTTCAAAACATTTCAGCCTGTGCTTAAATAGTTTTGGTGTGGGAATTAGAATGGGAATTACACTCACTTTTGTGTAAATGAGAGGAGATGCAAAGGTTTTTCGATCCATATGTCCACTTCCATTCTTTCACATCACCCTATTCACTTCCTGTTTTGCAAAATGGGACTCAAACTATGTCTATAAGAGGATTAGGGAATAGGAATGTGAATCTTGACGAGGGTAAGTTACACACAAATTAAGTTGATTCCCGTTCCCACGCTCTCATCCAAACCCAACCTTAGTGACTGATATTTTGGCTGAATAACCTTTTGAGATATGCTTATAAACTTATATATCTTTCGAATATCAAACTTTATAGTTCTTTTGGATCCCTCGTGTCCCTTTAGGTCAAGCTTCCAAAATGTATTTCTCCATATAGCTTATTTGTGCTTGCTCTTCCACTTCATATGTTTCCAAGGATAATAATAACCATTTGCACAAGGTTGCTTTTAGCAAGAGTTAGGTTTTAATTAACACAGAAAGACAAATTCAGATTTTTTTTTATCGGCAAAAAACAAATTCAGAGTGCTTTGCAGGATCATGCCAAGCGCAAGTCCTACCAAATTAGTGATGCACACAGAATCCAGCAAGGTTAAAATAATCATGAAACAACTGTAGTTCAGGTTATCTACCAACTAACTACATTTTAAAGAACCTGCATCTGGTTACGGAGAACATGTAACCATGGTGGTTCAAAGAATAGATAGGCAATTTGGAAGCATACACCATGAACTATTTCTACTTAGCTGCCTCATCAACTTAAAAATTACACATATAGGAGGCAATGCCCACCAACCACTCAAAAACTCAACTTCCAGCTGAGAATATTCACCAAAAGAAAAGGAACACGAGATTTAGGGAATTTTTTGGTTTGGGAATGTGGTTCCCATTAGCAATGTTTGGATTAAAATGAACTCGTTCACGTCCTCTTCGCCATTTTTGTATGAAAATTTGAAGTCATACCCATTTCATCTTGAAAATTAAAGGATCCTGTCTCAGAAAATCATCCCCAATTGGGGATCCGAGGACAAAGTTATAGATTGATTTTACTCTTGTCTGATCTTAACAAAAACAAGGCATTCCCAAACCAAAACTTATACAAAACTGTATGATTCATTATTTGCTAATCTGCAGAAAAATAAACATGCAGCATCTATTTATAGCATTCCAGCTGACTATTTTATCTTCCAACCAAGAAAACATTTGAAAATCATACACTGTCTTCAGCTTTCCACGTATTTCGCGGCAATCAAACATAGACAAAAACAAGCCCGGGACCATGATAACTCTGCAGAGAAAATAAATCAAAAGTCTGCCACGTATTCCCTTTCATTTCTCCACAAAATTTTCTCGGAAAACAAACAGGAATAGTAATCGGAAAACAAAATTTACCCGAGACATAGCAACGGCAGCGCAGGCGAGATTGAGCTTGTTCTTGAGGAGAGCCTGGTACTGCTCCGGATCCGCGGGAACACTGGAGGAGTTGACGACGTCGAAGGGCGTGGTGGCGTCAGGTTGATGATTGTTGGTGGGGTTTGGGTTGGGATCGAGATTCCTGATCTCGACGACGTCGCTCCTCTCGCCGGACGAGGACGGAGCGGAGGCGGAGGAGGCGGAGGCCTCCTGGAGGAAGCGCTGGAAGGCCCACTCGGAGTGGCTGCGATTCATTTTGGACGAATCGGCCGCGGCCGCCGGGGACCACAGCTGATCGGAGATTTCGTCCACTGAAAACACCCTATCCATTTTCTCTCTCTACGACTTGTTTTTCGCAAATTGGGCTTTGGAACAATTTTGCATATGTCGTGATTTTGATGGCGGGTGGGCTGGGATGTAATTTCTGCCTCTTTATGTGGGTATATTCGTCAACGACTTGGTGCGGATTTGCGTTGCCACATTTTAATAACGTTGCCAATTGCAATATTCTGTTGGAAAAATATCAAGAGGACTACACTCCAACTTAGAATCAAGAAAAATCCCCAACTAATCCTCCATCAATCCTCTCATTATTTCTCAATTAATCCTTTATAATTTTTGATTCATTCTTCAATCTGATTTATTTTTCGATTCATTCCCGACTAATTCCTGATTAGTCCTTAAATGACCCTCTCCATCAAATTAGCGTCTACCGATTTTTAGAACATTGAAATCAAGTGATGTACATAATCATATGGGTTAATTATAATTTACTCATATTATAGTGGTGTGTTTTACATTTTACTACAATCATATTTTGTTTAGATCAGTTAATTGTATTTTTTATATTTTACTCATTTTCTTCCAAATTTTAACGAAATTTTCCTTTTGAAATGTAAAAACTCAAAAATACCCTCCATTGACCATCAAAATTTCAAAATAATGACATTCGGTTCAGGAAGATTGGACCGGGCTAGACTGAAATTGGACCGAATTGAAATGGATTGGGTAATTAGCGAACTCAGCAACCCAGTCACCGGAGCCTCCACCCCTAATCTTTGTCAGCGTGACCTCGGCGACGAGGAGGGCGGTGAGTTTGGTGAGGACACCATCGGCGACGGTCTGGCAATGCATACCCCAATTCTGTACTCAATCGAAGCAAGTCCACCCAGGAATCGATGAAGGAGACGTTCGCTCCAGTTGCCGGTGAGCACAAATCTGCGATAACCCCGGCGTCGACTCCACCAACGGCCTCCGCTACCTCTCCTTCTTCGACAAAACTGAAACGTGAATATTTGGATCTGAAAATCAAAATCATGGAAGTAGAGGTGAAGCTCTGACTAGCGGACTCCGCCGCCCACCAGAAACTAGTGAGGTTTCTTGTTCTGTACCTTCTCTTCCTCGTGTCATTCTCGCCTCGCAGGTTCAGGTTTCCTCTCGGTACGTTGTCGTTTCGGCATGTTCTCGTCGTTTCGGCTAGTGCTATCAGTGGATGAGTACGGTGGAGACGCGACGGTTGTACGGTCCCTTCCTGAAAATCGGGGACGTATGCGACGGATCTGATGGAGACAGGGTGGTTGTGTTCATGAAAGGGTTAAACTCGAGGCCCAATAGAGCCACAAATCCGAGCTTCTTCAGACCTCCGATCTGACAAACAATAATTACTTCATGTGCAGATCTGCAAATGGAGATTTTGAACTTTAAACGCCGGAGATCGGCGATGCTTTCTCGTCGGAGATACGCCGAAAAAACAAAGAAGAAAGAAATGGACTGGTCGGGCCGGTCTAATTGCCCAGACCATATCCAATTTTGGTTTATTACCGGCTCAAGCCAAAGCAAGCTAAAGTAAGTTCAAATCAATCCAGAGGTATTTTTGTCTTTTTTGAACAAATTCAGGTTTTTCGTCCAAACTCTAACGGTGTTAGAGCAAATTTTAAAAAAACGGAACTAACTAGCCTGAAATTAAATTTTTTATTTAGTTGTAGCAAAGTATAAAACGCGACACTTTAGCACAGGTAAATTTTAATTAACAGGGGTTATATTTAGGTATTATTTTTACTCGAGGGTGTTAAAAATTTTATTCTGAAACTTTCGTTAGAGATGAATTTATTTTTAATTTTATCAAAAGATGAAAATACTTTTTAAAGATATATGAGTTTTTAAACTTTATTGAAAAGATTAAAATATATCTCAGTACCTTCTCTCCTCTCTCTCACCTCCTTCTCGACGAGATCAAAAGTCAAGTTGCTTAATAAACGAACTTACCCATTATCATGCGTCAATTTATGATAAGTTTTATGTGTTACGTTCGACTCTGTTCTCTTCTTACATTTCTCTTTCTATCCTCCAATCTATACGAATCTTTGTTGGAGAATAGGTTCGTCGAAAAATATTTCTGATGTCGTACCAATTTATGTTTATCGAATGCACTTGTTACATCGGCAAGTTCATCCTCAAAGCCAATGCAAAGGCTGACCATTTGACCTTTACCCTCGTCTGAGAAACAACGCTCTCCAATTCAGCTAAAGCGAAGATCATACACATGTTCAAGAAGCTCTGCGTCAATTTCATCTTCGTGTGTCTCCGAACTACACGATGTACACTTGACGGTTTCCGAATTACGAAATAGTTTTTTCCAAATTACGGTGATGTACAGGTGAACCATGGCCTCCGGTCGAAACAGATGGCATAGAGGAGTAAAATACCAACAAAAAATAAGTTGAGGTACAAGACAGAGAGAACACCGAGATAGTCAAAACAGGGATACTGGAGAAGGCGACGCATGAATTTCACGAGCGGATGGCGGATGCGCACGGATGACAAATGCGTGGATGGAGGATACACATATGCCAGATACACGAATGGCGGAAGCGATTGAATTGCTTTGCCCACCCGTCGGAATCACAAATTATCGACGAGTGGGCAAGACGAAAATAAAATTAAAACAACAAAATCATAAATTTTCATACGTTTGCATTGCTTTGCATGAACTGATTTGGATCGTCTTTATAGTCATCATAATTGTCATGTAATACATAGATGACCAAAGTTTTGGGATATGATTACCACATGACATGCTTTTAATGGTGTGAGTGGATTTAAGAAAAAAAATAAAAATTTAAGATACCTATAAAAAAATTAATCAGGTAAATAAATTGAGAATGAACAAGTATAGAAAATTGTTCTTTTCTCTCTAAAACATTACTTGGGTTATTGATTATTTTCTCAAGAAAAAGTTTTGAGTGCAATCCTTTATTTTTGTGTTATATTTAGTAAAGATCAATTTTAGCACATGAACTTTCAATTTAATACAAAATTAATATAGTGCATAATTAAAAGGGAAAGTTGCAAGAAGTCTCATTATATTTGTATTTTTGCACAAACTCTTCCTCCCTCATGTTTAAATTTGTACGTCTATGCAAATCCGTGAAAATTAACGGAAGTGTCACTTAAGTGTTGGACGTTTGAGTTAACACTTAAGTGACACTTCTATTAATTTTTATGGATTTTCATAGACGGTGCAAAAATAAGCATGAATGAGCGAGAGTTTTTGCAAAAATACAGTGAATGAAGAGTTTTTGCACAAAAAATAATAAGTATAAGAAGACTTTTTGCAATTTTTCCTCTTTAAAAATCTTAATTTTTTTTATAATTTGTAATACATTTCCAATATTTCTTAGCTAATTAAGTAGTTAATAACTGACATAATGACCACTGAGTAAGTCTCGAGAATAATATTTTTTTAACTACGTTATTATTGATTCATTGACAAATTATTACATACAAACCATTTCGAAGTAATTTGACTAATTAATGCTTAACGAAATAAAAAATGGCAGACTTCGGTTGACAAGTGATAAGTATTGTACGCTTTTCTTATGCAATAGCAAAAATAGCATGTGTGTGGACTAATTTAGTGGTACGAATATAAATTTATGAACCCGGTTATTCACTTCTACCTGGCTAAAACTCCAAATTTTTGTAAAGATAAAATAGATGTTATAAAAAGATGAAAAATCTAAAAGATATTATATGAAATCATTTTTATAAAACATGATTTCAAAAAATTAATACATCATCTAATTTAGGGATAATCTCTTAATCATCCAATTAAGTTGACACATTTCTCACTCAAATACACAGTTTCAAAATTTTGAATAAAAATAAGTGATGATTCATTTTTATCAAATAGGGAAACAATGTAAGATAGCAGTTTGTTTTTAATGTGAAATGGAAAAATATCCCTAAATTTTTTTCAAATTTCAAAAGTGTTCTGTTGAGAGTTTTTTTTCTTTCATTTTCTCCTTCTTTCTCCTCGCACTCTTGGGAAGTCGGTGTGGCGATGCTGGTCGGAATCGAGCGTGTTCGGAAGTGTGAGGAGAAAGAAGGAGAAAAAGAAGAAAAAAAAAACTCTCAATAGCATGCCTTCAAAAATTTAAATGACAAATATGGACATTTTTGTCATTACACACTGAAAACAAACTGGAATCTAAGATCGTTTCTTTATTTGAGAAAAAAATGAATTATCACCCACTTATATCAAAAATTTTAAAAGTGTATTTAAATGAGAAATATGTCAAGTCAACTATATGTTTACGAATTATCCCAATAATATACAGAAACAAAATATCGTACAATGACACGTTTGGGACAAGCTGATTCGCCCGTAGTAGGATAGTTGAACTCCCGAATTAATTTTCTATTTTTAGTTCCTTCAAAATGAGCCAAACCACGGCTCGTTTACAATATTTATTGTGCTAAGACAATGGAAATGGATAGAGAAAAGGTTGTCTCAAAATGATTAGTAGAGTATTCAAAATTGATTCACAAATGAAGTTATTAGAAAGTTAAGTTCAGGTCATGACAATTCACCTAAGGGTTAGCTTAACTCAATTTGAAAAATAGACCAATTACTTTCGATATCTGCTTTTTATATCACATATCAAATTGCAACCCATGAATTTGACCACACGAGTAAGTGTTGGAACAATTTGAACAGTTAAATTAAGTTGTTGTACAAATTTGTTTATCCTAAGATAAAGTAGAATGAAAATAGAGAGAGAAAACTTTCCATGCCTAATTAATTAACGGGGAAATTTCTTATCACTACCATGTACTATGTAATTTTTGCATGTCATTACCCTTTACTTTTTTTTTGCACGTCACCACTGTAAGGTTTCAGTTAGTTGCACCGTCTATCACAGAGTTAAGTTTGATGTAAAATGTCCAT
>JAYMTP010006727.1:0-11754 GCA_036897365.1 Geranium brycei | reverse complement strand
TTTATTATTTCCGAAAGATGATAAAACATTTACAATGTAGATTACTTATATACTTGGGCTAGGGCACAATTCTAACAAATACAATTTACTTTGTATTTATTTGTTAGTTGGACATTTGATTATTGTAGTTACGTGACTAAAATGATTTACATTGCACTTATTTGTCCGTGGACAATTTATACATGTATTCTCTGCAAGTAGCCCTTATTTTTATTGTATAACTAATATTTATGTTTCATTTTTAAATGAATAAAATAATAATAAAATACAAAGCCGATTAAGTTTTAGGGGAAGTCCCCCCGACTGGCACCTAGCGACTTTTAGAATCTTGTTTACAGCTACCAAGAACAAACGAAAGAAGGATAAAAGAAAAATGACATGAGGGAAAGAAAAAAAAAACATATAACTTTTATATGGCTCTGCACTTGAACATTCCATGAACACACACAACATTATAACATAACAGTAATTTAAATACCTGACCCAAGACTGTCCCACCAGCATCATGCACAACGTTATCGGCTCGATAGTACTTTAAGTAGCTGACCTGATCTCGGGCGGATTTAGTTGTGACAGTGATGATGTTCTCAAAGGTGTTGATAATCCAATTCCTCGCTGCACTAAAATGATGCATATGTAAACAAAATAGCACCAAATTACACTCACTGGTTTTGAATTTCAGTAGCAACTTGCACTAATAAAATTTCCACAAACACGTACCTGGTCCACCAATACAACACGGAATTCTTTACAAACCTTTTGTATCCATCCACTGGCTTCAGTTGGTCGTGGGGCACTCAAAATCAGGTCCAGCCTGTAAGAAAAACAAGTATGGCTGTGGTTTTTCTTCTTTACCGACTGCAAACAGTTTCCAAGAATAGTAATTAGTAAATAGGGCTTCCAAACCAATGTAGGGTAGTAAAGGTAACAATTAAAATACACTCTTCAGTGAGTGTGATTTCAAGTTTGCCCGTGCCACGTATCTGAGAACAGAAACATTTAGACATATCATTGTAATACAAATGTGGTTCTCCAAATATAGCTTTTAAGATTGAGAATGAAACAACTGAACGACAACGGTAACTTAAGAATGATAATTGCCCACTGCCACTAATCTAGTAAGGGTTGACGCAGAAAACCAGAACTAAACAATCAAGCATGACATGAGACAATGAAAAGGGTCATTAGATAAGTGATAAGTATGTGTCATAGTGCTACCATACCAATGATTACAATCAAAATGGACACCTCTGCTCTGCATAAAAGTAGGGAGCTGTGTATTCATATCAACCAAGTAAATGGGACTTTCTCGGTTGTGGGATCTATTCATTTGACATTTGTGTCATTTAATTACATTTTCTCCTTCCCACAAATTTTATATACCATCTGTTGCAGACAGCTTTCAGCCAAACAAGATTTACTTCAAGGCTTCAGATATTTCATTACTTAGTCAGGACCCAAAGAAAATAAATAAAATTATGAGAAAGGTAATTCACTTCAACTATGTGATTTCCAAAAGCTTGTCTAAATTTGCAAAATGTATTTAAAAATAAATCTTTTGTGAGATTATGCAAGTTTCTTTTGTATATGTAACGAGAAAAATAGAACTACAGTACAAAAAAAATTCTGAATCAAACATGTCTTAATTTTCTTGTCAGTTTTCTACATTTTCTCACCAACCAATCAAATATATTATGTAATGTTGTTCAATTTGAAAATACAATGATGAATGAGCACCATAATCAGATTTCCTGTAACTGCAGTGTCAGTCCACTATCACTACAGAAGAATTCATATTTCAAATAATGTTATGTTCAGATCAAAATCCAATTGGATAGATAGTCACTAGCAAATTGAGGTTGAGTAATGGATGTACCTGCAACAAGTTGTCGCTCGTTCAGGAGTCTCTAGGTTTGGCAGTGAAGCGATGGTCACGGAGGCTGATGCGATTTGCCCCGGCGAGAGTCGAAGAAGAAAGGGTTGATTGTTGGGGCTAGATCAGAAAGCATGAGGAAGAAAAGGCCGAGAAACATGCATTTGTCAACAGGACTACCACGAGAGGAAGAGATGATGACGGCAGCACCCTACCCGACCCAACCCAAATAAGCAGGGGAGAGCATGGGCCGGGTTGTGGATCCGGACCAAATTTTGGGACACAACATGGATGGAGCGGGTTGGGAAAAATTGTGTATTCCGGATGTGCTACTTTCTCTTTGTTTAGGAATAAGAAAAAATTGCAAAAATTATCCCTCACTCATTTTCATTTTTGTAAAAAATTTCTCTTCACTGTATTTTTGCAAAAACTCTCCTTCATTCATGTTCATTTTTGCAAAAACTCTTCCTTACTCATGTTTATTTTTGCACTGGTTATGCAAATTCGTGAAGATTAATGAAAGTGTCACTTAAGTGTTAATTCAAATGTGC
The DNA here is from genome assembly GCA_036897365.1 of Geranium brycei. Taxonomy (NCBI): domain Eukaryota; kingdom Viridiplantae; phylum Streptophyta; class Magnoliopsida; order Geraniales; family Geraniaceae; genus Geranium; species Geranium brycei. The sequence goes on along the minus strand of JAYMTP010006727.1, from coordinate 9,330 downwards.
TTAGGGCTGGGCACTTTGGCAACGGAATCAGAGAACGAACCGAACTGGAACCAAGACTGGAGAATTAAAAATCGCAGGTAACGGTTTCGGTTATGATTCTTAATATAGAGAACCTGAGAGTCCGGTCCGATCTGGTTTTAGACCCTATGCCCACCCCTAAACGTGCTAACTCAAACGTCCAACACTTAAGTGACACTTCCGTTAATTTTCACGGATTTGCACAGATCGTGCAAATTTGAACATGAGTGAGCGAGATTTTTTACAAAAATACAATGGATGCAAAGTTTTTGCAAAACAAACAATCATATGGAGACTTTTTGCAATTTTTCCTAGAAATAATTACATGTGGTTGAGTGAGCGTGACTTCGCTTGCGGTGGCGGTTTTAAAACAAGTGAAGACGTTAGGTGTTTTAGAGCGTTCTTTGGAAGATGAGATGAGAATAAATTTTTACGGCTCATATTGTCAAGTTTCTATGTGTTTTGGAAAGTGAAACAACTCGTGTCAAGTTTTACATAATCCAATTATTAGATCATAATGTAATATATGTAGATGACTTTGTTATGAGCTCAATACCAGTAGTGTCATAGAGTTTCTTGTACTCAACATGTAAGGTTTTTTTCACAAAAGACTTAAGTAGTGTTCTTTTAACTAAGAAAAGAATGAAAACCAACTTATGACAAGGTCAAACACATGTGTTAAGAAAATTTAAATATTCGCATTCTTTATATCTCCAAAATGCTTATCATTCTTGAGTTTCATCTTTGAAGCCATAGTAACCATATCTCTCTTTGGACTTATCATACCTCGCTTGATGAAATGAAAGATGTCACCAACATTTTTTCAAGATTATGTTTGATGTAACATATTTAGACCCATAATCCTTTACTATCATGTTAAAAAAACAGGCTAAAAAACATCGTAAAGTAATTCAACTCAATCCTATCCTCATTGGTTAACAATCCAAAAATTTCCTTTAAACCTTTCATTTCTATCCTCTCCATCTCAGTTCTTAAGCATGTATCCTTCATGTCATTTCTCTCAAATGTCCTCTCCAACACACAAGTGACCTTCAACATCAAATATGTTGAGTTACACTTAGTTGAGACATGTAGACACAACAGTTTCTTACTCTCTATACCCACTTTAATCACACAAATCTTAAACCTTTCCAATTTAGATGGATCGATTTTGATATATCTGACAGCAAACCTTACTATATCTATGGCAAGTCCTAGCATCGATATTTCATCATCAACTATTAGGTTTATGATATGGTCTACGCACCTTATATGTATAAATTCACCACCTAACACATTTGGCCATAGAACATTCATTATTCGACACAAAAATGAAATGTCAACGTCATTTGGAGTTGCATTATCAATAGTAAATGTCACAAGTTTGTTAATCCCTCAAGATTGTAGACATGTCTCATCACATCTCTATGTGTCCTTACCTTTTGACTCATAATTGGACAGAAATTCAAAATTTTCTTTCTCAAGAACTAACTATCATCGATAAAATGAGTTGACAGGGTCATGTAATTGATTTGTTAGTTGGAAGCCCATGTGTCTGTTGTAAGTGACATCGTAGGGAGTTTTTGTTGTGAAATAAAAATGCATGATCTTCTTTTCTAACTCATACAATGAAAATACATCTCTAGTTGCATCAACTTTAGAATGATTTTGAAAGAAACTTCATAAAGGAATTCAACTCAACTTAATCCTCATCGGTTAATATTCTAAGAATTTCTTTTGGACCTTTTATTTCTTTCCTCTCCATCTCAGTTCTTAAGCATAGATCCTTCATGTCATTTCTCTCAAATGTCCTCTCCAACACACAAGCGACCTTCAACACCAAATATGTTGAGTCATACCTAGTTAAGACATCTAGACACGACAATTTCTTACTCTCTGTACTCACTTTAGTCACACAAATCTTAAACCTTGCCAGTTTAGATGAAGAGATTTTGATATATCCGCCAACAAACCTTACTATATCTACGACAAGTTTTAGCATCGATATTTCATCATTGACTATTAGGTTTATGATATGGTCTACGCACCTCATATGCATAAACTCACCACCCAACACATTTCGCCATAGAACATTCATTATTCGACACAAAAATGAAACATCAACGTCATTTGGAGTTGCATTATCTGTCACAAGTTTGTTAATCCCTCAAGATTGTAGACATGTCTTATCACATCTCTCTACGTCCTTACCTTTGTGACTCAAATTGGACATAAATTCAAAATTTTCTTTCTCAAGAACTAACTATCATCAATAAAGTGAGTTGTCATGGCCATGTAATTGATTTGTTGGTTGAAAGCCCATGTGTATGTTGTAAGTGACACCCTAAGGGGTTTTGTTGTTAAATAAGAATGCATGATCTTCTTTTCTAACTCATACAATGAAAATACATCTCTAGTTGCAGCTGCTCTAGAGTGATTTTGAAATTTGTGCATATGGAAACTACGAATGTAAGAATCTTTCACCCTCTACAAGCGAAAAGGGTAATTCATCTAAAACCAACACCTTAGTTAATGCACTTCGACAAGCCTTTTTGTTGAAGTGCCAAGATATTATTAACCCACTTTAAACAATAAAATTACCTTTTAACTGAAGTTGTTGATGTTTAGCTAAGGTCGTATTTTTAGGATTTTTATCACAAAACCTAGCATGATTTACAAGATTAGTTGTCCATTTCTCTTAAAATGAGAACCATGTACACTACACCAGATTGACAAATGGGTTGCGTACACTAGAATGGTACACAGCCAATTGGGGTTGCGTACATGAGTGTATGCAGCCAAAAGAATTCGCGCTTCGCACAAATTGAGTACACAACCAAAAATAAAATAAAGGTCGCGTACTATACACTACGCAGCCCAAGCAGCACATATTACACTAATTTTTATTTATTTATTAATTTATTACACTCAAACACTCATATAAAGATCTGAAAACAGATCTGTCTTTCTCTCGCGTCTCTCGTCTCCTCACTCCGAACGAACAGTCCTCGTAAGGAAGCTTACCGGACACATGCCCTCGCCGGACGCCTTCGCGAAGTCTCCAAGTATAGGGGTCGATTTAGGGGTTTTAGGGTTTCGATTGAGGGGCTCTCTCTCTCTCTCTCTGATTTGGTCTCTCTGCGATTTGGGGCTGAAATCAGGAGCGAGCGAGCAAAGGGCTCTGCCGGAGAAAAAGATGGCTCGATTCATCTTCGGAGAGGAGTCCTCGCGGCGGCCACGGTCACCACCGACGTGAGTCAGTTTAGCTCCGACTGAGCGAGCGATTGACGGTGCTGTCTAAGGAAGCCGTGGCGGTGTCGGGTCCGGCTCTTCCAAGTCCTCCTCACCAACAACCTTCCACCTCCCCGACCGAATCGGTAAGCGCCTCTTCTCCGATCGATCCATGATTTTGTGAAACCCTAAAGCTTGAATCTGATCGGGATTGGGTTTATTTCTAGGTCAACTTTGATTCTGGGTCAATTTTTATTCGGGTTTTTGTTGGGTCTGGGTACTGGAAAGCTTCCGGCTACCGGAATTGGGTAATTGGGGCGGATATTTTTTTAAATTTTTTTTAATTAATTGGGGATGTGTGCTGTTTTTACGCAGCCCAAATACTTGGTTGCGTGCAGTACGCAATGCGAATCTTACCGGTTGCGATTTATCGGCAGCGTGGTTCACGTTGCGTGCTGTACGGAGCCAACCGTTTGGGCTGCGTACATTGCACGCAGGCAAAATGACAAAAATGGTGTAGTGTAGTGGTACTTTATCACAAGACATACATTTAGCTTTAATTACATCACGTTCGTCATCAAATATCTTCGTCTAACCGGGTCTTGGAACGAGTTCCTATATCCCTGGCATGCTCTCTACAAGTTGGGTTTAATATTATGGGTTGGGCCCCCAACCAGGTTCATTCATCTAAAACCAACATCTTAGTTAATGCACTTTGACAAAATTATAAATATTGTTGTTTACATCTTTATGTCATTAATCATGAGATCCTTCTAATCTATCCTCTCCATTTTCTCTCTAGTAGCCACCATCAATTTCGGTGCCAATCTAGTTGCAACAATCGGAACTCACATGTTCGATCTGATGATGAAAAACGCCTCTTAATCTATTTTATCGGATCGTAAACACCCTTAATGATAATAATGGTTGTAAATCTACCAAATTTAGTTTCACATATTCTTTAATTTCTCCCCTACAATAATTATATCATCTAGTTTGTGGCATGACAGAATTGACCAAATTAGCCTAACAAATGAAGATCATGGCAACTTGAGAAAGATAACATGACGAAGATGGCTGTAGAGATGTTTAAATAATGAAATATATATTTTAATCTTCTTCAAACTATTATCCATACAAAATATGAATTATGTATTTTTCATTAGTTTTCACTATGTTAACATAATAAGTAATAAGAACATATATATAGTTGAATTAATACAAACTTCATTTACTCTTAATCCTTATTGAGGAAAAACATTGGAACATTCATTTTAAGACGGAAATAGTAACACTTATGGTTCATATAAGTTATAAATTAAACACAATTAATATATAACAAAATTTTACTCAAAAAAACAATACTTACAAGAGCAGTTGAGATTCGATACAACGAACGATTAAGAATGGCAAAGATGAAAATAAGCGTAACAAGTTCAAACCGTAAATAAATTATTAGAAAAATATAAGTTGCATAAAGAGCATCAAACAAGATGAGATTTAATGCACACAACCATGTTGGTGGGGAGGAGTTTAAGCATTATATCATATATTGCATTGCTCCTCTCCCTGTCCTGTCCACAATTCAGGTCCTAAATTTAGAATTTGCTTCCACACAATCCACAAAACAGCCTCAAACGAATCAAACTCAACTTCACTACAATATTAGGCAAATGAAGTTTTGATTAATATATATGCCTAATTCAAATCCAAAGTTCTATAAAACAAAAAAGATAAAAAGGAGAAGAACAATAAAAATTCTATTTTTCCTCTACAAGACTCACTGGCTCGCTCGCTAGGGTTAGGCTTCACAGATTCCAAATTTCAATAAATAAAAAGGGTATGATCTCTACAAACAAGCATAACCCATCAACAAAAGAATATTCCGGCGGCGTCTCAGAGCCCTCCGCCGGCCGTGGCGGCCCAGGGATGAGAGAAATTCCCCGGAAACGGATCGGAGAAAGAGTCAACCGACACCGGTCCGGCGAGCTCCTCGAGGCCGGCGAAGAAGTCGTCGCTCACCGTCATGTCGGAGAGCCCGAACTCGCCGTCCTCGCCGTCGTCCTCCATCAAGTCTTCAAGGTCCGTCCCGCTCTCGATCTTGAGGGCGCTGAGGTCCTCGGCGGAGGTTGAGGGGGAGGAGCAAGTGGGTTTGGGAGGGGAGGCCGCGGCGGAGGTCGGAGACGTTGGGAGCTTCCGGCGAGAGCTCCCGGCGAGGGAGTTCCGGTGGGTTGGGATTGGGTGGTTGTGCTCTCCGGTGTACGTGACGATGAACTTTCCGGGATCGGATCTGTTCCTCTCCACTTGTTTCCGAGCCAAACAACCCTTTGAGCTGCTACATCTGTAATATCCTCTGTTTTTTTTAAAGAACCCATAATAATCAGTAAAGGAACAATCTTTGAGATTTAGAAACTTTGAGAGTTAGCGAACAATCAATCACCTTGGATACGGAGACCCCTTGATGGGTTTTTGGCCGTACTTCCGCCATGACCAAACATCCGAAGAGAGCTCATCGGCATCAACATGTTTCACCTTCTTCACCAGATTTTTCCTGTGAGAGCAAATAAAGAGAAATTGAGCAAACTTTAAGAAGTGGGTTTTACCCAAAATTGAACCTTTTTTCCATTTCCGAACAGAAATCAAATCCATCGGACCCAATTTACCTTCTCTTGGATCGGTTGACCTGAGAGGTTTTGGCGGTAGAAGCAGGGTTCGTCGCCAAAGCTCTAGCAGAGGACTCAGGCGCAGCGACCTGAACATCTCTGGAGAAACAGAGAGAATTGCGGGACAGAGAAGAAACAGGGGAGGCTAATATAGCATCTGTGGCTTGCGGAAACGATTTGGGGAAGAAGGGCTTGTAGAGCTCATGAAGATCACCAGCAAAAGAAGCTCTTGCCTCATTAAACGGATCTGGAACAGCAGCAAGATCCTCGTACCTGTAGCAAAAGTCAAACTCCCCACGATCCGAGCCGCCTCCGGAGGTGGCGGTGGTGGTTCCGGTGCAGCTCCTGACCAGAGCGTGGAGGTCCCAATCGTCGTCCATGGCTGAAACAGTCTCTCTGTGCTTGTCTAGTGCTGGAGAAGAGAGACAAAATAAGGCGCTGACTTTACAATGTCAGAAGATAACAAAGCAATAATATATATAGAGAGATAGAGATGCGGTATCAGGGGCATTTTCGTAATTACAGTGGTGTGGTGGTGGTGGGGTTGGAGAGAGAGAGAGAGAGATGGGGTTGGCATCTCAATGCGTTAATTAATCATTTTGTCTTTTACCTTTGTGTCCTGACAAGGGAAAAAACCTCTAGTGGTTTCTGGGTTGACTTTCCAACAATGTCAAAGCGGTTTTAGGCGTTACCAAAGAGAAAAGGAAAGTCCACACACAACACACGCTCTCTCTGCACTGCGCTGCAATCAACTCGTGACTCTGCGATTTTTTTTACCGACAAAAAAATAAATAATTCAAAAATCAATTTCGGCTGTTTTCGTCAAGGATATATTCTCACGCGCATCTCGCGACACATGTTGTTTCTTCCTTTATCAACGGTCAGTACATTGTTGTTTGAGTCATTTTACTTTTCTAAGGTAAATTTTTGACATCACAATTTTCAATTATCATAATTATGAAAGCTCGTAATCAATAAAGATTAATTCTAAATTTTACATCTTCTTCTGTCCAGATCAATTTTCCTAATCATTTCTATTTTTACCTTTGATTTTGTTACCATGTGACATTCTCAAAGTTTCACATTTGAGTTGGATTCTTTTGCCATTTAATTCGAATATTTTATTTAAACTGATTTTATTATTTATAGTAATAATTTAATATTTCTATTTTTTGCAATGTGATATTTGTAAATTTTAATAGATTTTGTAATAAAATTCATAGATTTGAGCGTCGATTTCATACATTTGTAAATATAAAGTATAAACAAACCACAAATCTTTTATTTATGAAGGCATAGAAAAATAGAAAATTCATTACTAACAGTAGAAACTAAAGAGACATAAATCTTTGTATTAGTGACCAATTTGAAATACAAAAGGAAAATTATAAGCAAGATAACGAAATCTCAACGATCTCAAGTCTCAACCCTAGATCCTAACTTCTCCAAGTGGAGACCCAAATTCCAAATTACAAAAGGCATATGAAATTAGAAAATTCATTATTCACAAGAAAAACTAAAGAAATATAATTCTTCAAAGAGAACACTTTCATAGTTCCAAGATCACTTGCGCATTGGTGAATATAAAGTCAACTTTAATTTCTAAACCTAAAAAAATTAAGAAATACAATTGTATATTCATAAGGAAAAAGAACATTTTGATATACCAAAAAAAATGTATTTCTAACTTTCATACATTGAGGTATTCATCTTGTGGTAGTTTTTTATAAAATAAAAAAGACTAAAATCCCTTTAGTTTATTATTAATATAAATTTTAAAAAATTGCCACGTGTGCAACAATTTTTCAATTTTTTTGGAGATAAGGCCACCCTAGAACTTTCTCAATCCTTTTAATGTGTCTAATTTTAATGTGTCTAATTTATCTAGTGATAATGACACTTGTGACAACTTACCTCTAAAATGTTTAAAATACGTAAACTACTCTTAGTTTAAGAAATTATAAATTAAATTGGTTCAATTTTGTTTATCTCTGGTTCAATTTAGTTTATATTTAAGATGCAATTACAATTATGCCCCCAAATCTAAAATTAAATTTGAACAATTTCAAACTTGATTTGATAAATCAAATTGGACCAATCCTATTCTGATTTCTTAAACCAGAGGTATTTTAGTCATTTTAGCATAGGCTGTCACAAAAAAATTGTCAGTGTACTAAAAAAGAGAGAAAAGTAGTTAGGGTATGAAAGTGTCATTTTGCTATAGTTAGGTGTAATAAAGTGTCATTATCTCATTTATCTATTCCTTATTGGCTTTGGCTGGGCAATCAAGAATGTTTGCTTTCTTTTATAGATTTGTTGTCGGAAAACTGATTTATAATCTCTCTAAAATTAGTGAACAACTAAAATCGTGTTTTGAGCAAATATGAATGAGTTATAATTTTTCATATTCAAATAACTAAGCTATCCATAGAGGGCAGATGTTTAGCGTAACCAAAAATATTCCTTAATTGGGAATGATTTTTAGCAGCTTAGGTCGCGCTGCTTCTCGTCTCTATGAAATTTGGGTTTATTTGCTTATTATCATATTTGGCTATAATTTATATATGTATAAGATGACAATTAGTTTTCGACTATTTTGGTATTTAAAATATAAATTCAGAGTTCTATAAATATATTGGTTGTAATTAGGTGAAGCTTGAAAAGAAAGTTCATGCACTAGAAGTTGAAGAAGAAGTGAATGATTTCGCATTAATTTTTCTTCTAGTCGATATTTATAGTTATTATAAAAAAAACAAAACAAATAGACTTTTAATACACTATACCATTTTGGCCTACTGGGCTGCGTACATTGGAACATTACGCAGCCAATTCGGGCTGCGTACACACTTGTACCCAACTAACCAAGAGACGGGCTGCGCACAAGATTGCACGCAGCGCGAATCGGCTGCGTACCATCATGTACGCAGCTAATAAGGACTGCGTACCATGATGTACGCAGCCAATAAAATGGCATTTTGGTAATATCCACCACACACTCTCTATCTCTTCACTCCTTTCTCACGCCTCTTCTCTCTCTTCCAAATTCTGTCTGCTCGTCCCCTCATCTCCCCGACCGAATCGACCTCGCACCCTCGTCTCCCTGCCGCCTTCATTGTGGATCGTAGCGACGAAATCACCGCCGTGAGTCAGTTCTCTCGCGTCTCCTCGTCTTCGATCTCAATCTGAACGAACAACAAGTCCTCGTCAGGAAGCTCGCAGGACACATGACCTCGCCGGACGCCTTCGCGAAGTCTCTAGGTATGGGTTTTAGGGTTTCGATTGAGAGGTTTTCTCACTCTCTTAATTTTAGATCTTACTCTTCTCTACGATTTGGGGCTGAAATCAGGAGCGAGGGCTGAAAGAAATATGCCCAAGGTCAATCACATTTACAGACAAAATGTTACATCACCTAAATAGC
>JAYMTP010006726.1:0-11755 GCA_036897365.1 Geranium brycei | reverse complement strand
TTCGGATCGACAAAACCCTCAGGTTGTGTCATATACACATCCTCAGTTAGCTTCCCGTTAAGGAAATCAGTTTTGACATCCATCTGCCATATTTCATAATCAAAATATGCAGCTATTGCTAGAAGAATACAGATTGATTTGACCATCGCCTCTGGAGAAAAGGTTTCGTCATAATCAACTCCATGAATTTGACGGTAACCTTTTGCGACCAGACGCGCTTTATAGGTCTAAGGTTTGCCATCCATGTCTGTCTTCACCTTGAAGACTCATTTACAACCAATGGTTCTTACGCCAGTAGCTGGTTCTAAGATCTTGTTTGTTAAGATCTAAATTTGATGGAGAATTTACTAATTCTTAATGTAGTATTTTATGCTGTAAATGTAGTATTAGTTCATGTGTATTATGTTATAGCCATATATGCAACTACAATTTATTTTTCAATTTGAATATATTGAACAAATAGTGTTGATGTTGGTTTCATTTTTATCTAACAATCAAATCAAGATTGTACAAAAACAAATGTAGACTTCTATCTAGTCGATATTGTATACTAATTGAGTAAGGCTCGTTCTGCCTTTGTAAGTATATTACTAATTACTAAAGCTGTTCCTTTTGTATAAGATACAAGGCCCTATTTATAATTTTCGCTTTAGGACCTAATAATTGTTGAGCCGGCCCTGATCAAGTTTGTAATGGAAATACATTAGTAAGGTACATAATTTACCTACATATCTAGTAATTAATGTGTTTTACGAGAAATTAATGTGTTTCAAGATAGTTGTGAAAATTGACAAACATACCATAATTTCGTCAAAATTATGCAAAACGGCTATTAATAACATAGTTTGCATGATTCACATAACAAGAAGGTTTGCACCTAATAGAATCTCTCTCAATATATGTTACTTAGTGAGGTGGTCCAACACTTATGCTTCACACTTATTCCATGGGGATAAGGATGAATTTTAGAAAATAGGAAATAGAATAATATAGTTACCCACCCCACCATTGATTCTGCTCTAAATCTGAAACACCACAAAAAGAAGAAGACCAAGTTAACATTAACACATGTGAAGTCTTAAGTTCGAATTTTGATACATGCGCAAATTTTCTTCGGATGTTGACAAATAGGTTAAAAGATCAATAATACGATTTTTTGAAAGTTGATCCAGATTTTCTGATAAAAAGAACTGTGATCAAATCTACTTAACCCACTAAATAATTCCTGATGCTAACAAGATAATTGGCCGATCCAAAATGATTCTACTCCTCGGGTGTGGAATTGTGATGCTTATCATTTCCAACCAAAAGCAAATAATATATTCGATTCACACTAGTGTGTTGCACAGTCTCTCCTCTTTCCTCTCTTTTCAACTCTTCTTATTTATTTTATGGGGAAAATATTTAAGAGAAAAATTGATGAATACCTGAAAAAACAAATACGTGAATTCATTTCGAAGCCATCGAAAGAGCATTATTCTTTTGTAAATGTATCTTCCATGAATAACACAACAGATTTTGATTAATTAAGAGGTAAAAGTAACATTTGGTTATTAAATAATAAAATCATAATCTTCTTAGAGAGATAAGTGCAGTGTTGTAAATGATGGCTGTCATGACCGCCATGGCGGCGCTATGGTCCCGAAAACTATACGGGCACCACGCCGTGGTGTTTTGGCCGCTTTGAGCCAGATTTGTATTCATTTTAGCTGATTTTAAACTAATTTGGGCCGGTTCTGTCCAAACTAATTAAATTTTTAAACTTGTAGCATAATTTGTATTTTATATTACATATGTAAATTAATTTATAATAAAAAAAATTAAAAATACAAAAATAAAATCCGACATGGCCCCGAAGGCTCCTGTCTGCCACCATAGTGCCGTGCGCCATCTACAACCTTAGATAAAGTGTCATATGCTACCCTATAACGTTAAATATGACATGAAAATATAATATATGAAAAAATAATGTATTGGAATAGACAAATATATTATATAGTTGGAGTTGGAGATGGAGATGGTATAATATTAATAGATGGTGTTTGATGCAGTTGTTAGATTATTAGGAAAAAAAAGGATGAAAATAATTGAATAACCTGATGGAAATTAAAACAGATTCTGACACTGTACTTTACGTGAAAGGGTGCAAAATTGTTTGTAACACTTGCTATGCTGCTTTATAAATAATGATGAGATCCTTATTTTTATTTTTAATACATGTTTGAAAAAGTAATAGTAACATAGCAAAGTTTAATTATATCATCAGCAACCAGAGGCATATGATTCAGACCGTGATTCAACTTTTGTCTATTATCAGAATCTGATACTTGATATAGATATGCTCATTCACGTCTTACATTTCAACCTTTCGGTATTTTTATTCTCTTTTCCTCTCTTCTTTGGCTGATAATCATTTGTCTGACTAAAGTAAATTAATATTGACTGACCGAATAACGCTTTTGTCCTAGAGCGACACGGAGAGATTGGGGAGAACAAAGTGAACTCGACCTCGTCCCAACCCGGTAACCCGCCTGTTTCAGGAACCAATTTTGTACATTTCATACGAGTAACGTATTGGAAATAAAAATCCACTGAGTTCCAAGTTGATTAACGGGTTACTTAGGCCACGCACGCATGCACACCCAAACCAAACCAAACATCACTACTTGTATACGCTGCCATATGGGTGAAAATACTTCATCGTGCACCACCACCTATGGTGCTCAATTGTTAATGGCATCAATATAATTTGTTGGTAATGGCAGCACACCTGCCCAACTATGCCACCAATAATGACGACGGGCTACAGTGTAAGGTACGCCGCCACTATGGTGTCGGCATACCTACCTGATACACCTGAACAGTTAAAACGGCAACCCGACAAGTATTATTCCCCATGCATTTGATATATTTGGAAATCCACACCATCATTATCTGTTACATGTGAAAATTGAGTAATAATAAAAGTTTACAAAGGAAATTGTTGGTTGGGTTGTTGATGAAAACGAAGACTGTATCCCAGATTTGTTAGGTTTACATCGAATATGTAACGATCATGTTTCCCAGATTTATGTAGATCGACAAACTACTCTTTTGGTACTGCATACTAGAAAATAGTGTCTTTGATATCGTCGATGAAACAAATTATTATGAGCTGATGATGTGAAATGTTTCATAACTTGAGAATGCATATAGTCCACACATATTTGATACGGGAGCATGGAATGAATGGACGATGGAACAAGGTATTGGTTTTACATATAGTGTCAATAATCATGTAACAATTCAGAAAACAGCTAGGAATCTCACTCATAATTAGGGTAATATAGTACATGACTAATTTGTGTATGTTTAATTAGGGCAACGTTTATTGTGTCATCTCCTGCTTCAATAGACCTAATATGATGAATAAAATTTTCTCATATGACCAGGTGGTATTGAAGAACAATAACCAATTGGTACTATGGATGACACAAATCCACAACCGAATCAGTCAGATACTTTTTATCAGGTATGTGGCCACCTGACATCAACTCCGACAGTTCTGATGATTCAAGCGCTAAATCAGGCAAAGGACATGATTGGTAACCTTGCCGTGTGTTTGAAACATGACACAATCCAACATTTCTGTGTAGTAGTGACTTAAAAAAAGTTAGAAGATGAAACGTTTATTTTGTGTCATCTCATCAACCCAGAAGAAACAGTATGCATGATGAGCTTATGTTTCGGATGTTGAGATTCGTTACAAAAAGCTTCTTGTCATAACGGAATCTAACAACCTCCGTCACATAAAGCCATTTTTGGCGTAGTGTGATGAGACAATTTGATTTCCCTATACTTCATGACACAAAAATATTGGAACTGAAAACTTTCATCTGAATGTGGTATTGTTTCATCGAGTAGCAAGATGACACATGAAATATAACACATGATGAGACAACTTGATCTGCCAATACTTCATGAATCATAACTAATGTTTCAACACAACCATTTCGGCTGATGACACTTTTGGGTTTTGTGTCATGAGATTGGGTGAAGTTGAGGCGATGTCACTTTTGAATTTTGTGATGAAACATTTTTTGACAAATGTGCCACTGGTTTACCAGTTTACCAGGGGATAGTCCCACTGTTGGAATTCATGAATACATTAAAAGCAATGCTGCATTCATGAGTAAACAGGCTCCAATGTAAAATAAACATAGCATATAAAAGCAGTTCACTATCATAGCAACTGAAGCAAGCCAAACATCCATGGAAGGCACGAAGCCACTAAATTGTTCAAAAAGAAAAAAAAACAGAAACTACCCATACTAGACGGCGTACTAAAATATGAACGATATGGTTTCAGCAAGAATATCGACAGAATCGTGTTTCCTCAATAAAAGGATTTGGTCGATTTGTTCCAGATATGATCAGAGCTAAGATTTGGATGATTAGCTGAAATCTCGTCAAAATTAATATTTAAAAAAGTCAAATCAATTCGAAAATTACAACGCTATCCTCCGGGACATGGACAATGACCGCGCAGCACTTAAGAGACGTGATAATTACTTTGACATGCCACTAAAATAAGCGTGTCCATCGTGACCGCGCATTATCCCATCCTACGGGCCTACAAGCGTTCGAAGATTTGTAGCAAATCTATATGTTTGTAACGGATTAAGCCCATTAATGTATGTGAGAAATAAATCGTCACGTTTACAAAATTTGTCCAAAGTCTTATGAATTAGAAAATGGAGACATGTTATTTACGAAATATATTGTTTCTTGTTTGAAAATTAAATTTCCGGATCTCAAAATAATAACCATATATAGCAGTGATCTAACATAATTGAAAAAACTACAAAGAGACGTGTTTCAAACAAAATAAAGATAACTTAAGAATTCATGAAATATGAAGATAGTGAATAATGATTCCATACAATTAATGAGCAGCAGAGGGCGTATAGACATATATATGTAGAAGGATGAAAGTAATAATCATTTTAGAGCAGGGACAAGGTGGTGTTTGACGCAGTAATGAATAAGGTTGTCAAGCTCATCCCAGTCGATGTAACCATCGTGGTTGTGGTCAGCATAGGTTTTGGCGCGCCAACATGTCCAGGACGGGTATCGCGCCCCGAGCTCCTTCAAGGCCTGCTTCAGCTCCTCCCTACTCAGACGCCCGTCCTCGTTCACGTCCTGACTTTTCAGTATGCGTCTCACTTCTTGTACCATTTTCACCTCCTCCAATTTCACCTCCCGAGGAATACAAACTGTCAGAGGCATGTATATTATTTACTCCATCTCACACTATACTTTCTTTCTCTGCTCATAGATATGTATATGGTGCTAAACCACCTACGCTCCCCACTTTATATAGGCTGTAAAAGACGAATCAAAATATGGGTCATTTGTTTTGTATCAAACTCAATTTCCTAGCTATTTCACTTTTTTATTACAAAATTTATATATTTTGTGAATATTATCCTATCCTTCTCCATTGTTCTTGTTTTGTAATTAGCAAACTCAATTTCTGTCTATTTGTACAACCCTCACATTCACCGCCCCATATTACTGATATTTGATGCATAATTAGTTTTATAAAAGAAAGTACCGAACATCATTTCTAGACCCTCAAATTTGAAAGTACCATTATTATTTTAGAATGGACATGATTTTTTTTTTAATATTACATCATTTTTCCACTCCACTCAAATATCTTTGTTAAACCTCGAACCCTGGTCTGAAGACAGAGAGCGAGCAGTGTCAACCACTAAACTACGCTCAAGTTAATTAGAATGGACATGATATTATGGCCATATCTAAATTAATTATTTAATTTATTTGATATATGGAATTTGGCTCAGTGGTCAAAGAAAAGTAGAAAACATTTACATCTTAATTAGACACGTGAATCTCTACTGTAGTTACTTACTTTTGGATATGATCGAGTTATGCTTCTAAATTTCTTTTGCAACTCGTGTAGATATAAATCCATAAATAGGGAGATTTAACATCATCATTTTAATCTGATGGAAAATTATAAATTACACATGTTCCATCTTTACTTGGGTTTAAATTTTATAGTCGACCACATTTTTTAATAGTTTGAGACTCTCACCAGAGGCGGCTCTAAGATTCTCGAAACCTTAAGTGAGAATTCATATTAGACTTTAAATTTTTATAAACTGAGACGATACTCCAAAATTTTATTAATTGAGTAAAAACAGATACAACTGAAACAATAAACTATATATAATTTATGTACAATACACATATGGGGCGAATACCTTTTTTTAATAATTATATTATTTAATAATATACATGTACATTTAGAATCCAATTAGCGTGCATTTAATAATAATTTTTTGTAACCTAATCCAAATGATTAATAATCAAGTTAACATATTTTAATTTTGTTCATTCTAGTAATCTAATCAAACTAATCCGATTATTTTCATTAAAACCATAAACAAGGCAGATTAAAATATTATTTGGTTTGAAGTATGGGTGACTTTATGATAAAAGCTTTAGTAATTATCTAATTATGGGTTTTATGAAACTTAAATTTGAATAAATACTTTGAAAATAAAAAAAATTATGGATCCAATTTTAGCTAAACGCAAATGTTATAAATAATAATTTATTAAGTATTTATGGGGTCGTAATGTTAAAAAGAAAACAAGATGCATAATTGGGTCCATTACACATATATGTCACTATTGAACTTATAAATGCAAATATGTATCTATATAAAAATATGTATAGAGCCTAATAAAATTGGGGGCATAAAGCGAAAGCTTTTCTTGCCTTATGATTGAGCCGGCCATGACTCTCACTTTTAATAATAGAAAAAGTTAGAGTGATTGAATCTCATTTGAAGGGATGAAAATGATTTTATATGTACCTTAAAATATGAAACTCCTTAAAACAAGAAAGAAAGAAAAAACCCTTATAGAAAAAAATTATCTCAAAATACATCACAAATTAATTCAAACTTACTAGTACTGTACAACTACAAATTAATCGGAGCCGTTTCCTACATAACTTGGTGCAAGATTGGAATTGAAATGAAATATGGCTCCTCATACAATAATTTCCGGACGAAAGATGATTGTGAAATCATTGCATCATCGCCATTATTCCGATGTACACTACTAGTGATTGCAGTATAAGAATATGAAATAAAGTCTTAGAAGCATCTCATTCTGGACGTTACAAAAATCGAGTGGTCCAAAACAAACAACACAATTTTCGGGATCAGTTAACGACTCAATAATTTATCATATCCTCAGAAAATTAGACAAACTCAAAATTAATTATAAATATTTTTCATAAAATCAAGAGTTAAATAAAATTGGATAATAAACATTGTATTTAAGCATATGATTTTTTGCACATAACTAAGATAAACAAAAAATATTAATAATTACAACACTTAGCTTAATTTTTTCCTGCATTGTTGGTTAAAAACATTAAAATTCACCGTTTGGTACCATGTCAGTCTAATTTTTTAAATACTGAAAGTTCCCTTCACGCTAACAATAAGTTAAGAGGTTAAACTTAATGAGGTGAAATAAACTTAGTTAAAATTTGTCTGAAGACACCACTGAGGCGGGAATATCATGTCGGTACTCGGGCGACCTAGTAAGGGTTGGCGTCAAATTCTCTTCATGCGTATTGAGATTCACAATATGTTTTCATAAGGGGCAAAAAAATGGCGGTGATAGGAAGAAAGTATAGGTCCTCGTCAACGCGGTTGTCTCTAGAGTGAAAAAACGAAGGAGCCTAGAAATCGAGTTCTAGAGGAGAGAATACATTTAATAGAAAGATAACGATGAAGATGATAGTGAAGACGGGTTTAACGAACCCCCTTGAACTTGACTATAAGCAATAGAGATTTTTCAAGAACCTAAACAGTGCCGTTGATATATAATGCAATAGATGAGACGCTCATAAAGGTGGGAGCTCAGACTATCTACCTTGTGGAAGAAGGTGATGAGATTCTCCATCTTATTTAATTTGAGCTTGACGATAAATTGTGGCTTCAATTTATTACATGAAATGGTAAAGAACATGATGATGCCACACCTTTAATTTAAATAGAATTTGTTTAATTTGCCAAATATTTATTTTACACGGTTAAGTTTGACTTTTAACCTCAAATTTAATGACTTTCATAATAGTTCTACCAAAAATAAGTTAATTGTGATGATTATTAAAAAAATTTCTTTACCAGTTCTTGAGGAAGGAATACATTTTATAGAAAGACAACGATGAATATGATAGTGAAGACGTGCTTAACGATCCCTCTTGAACTTCACTATAAGCAATAAAGGTTTTTCAAGAACCTAATCAGCATCGTTGACGATGCAACAGACGAGACGCTCATAGAGGTGGGAGCTCGGACTACCTACCTTATGGAAGAAGGCGATGGGATTTTCTATCTCCAATTTGAGCTCGATGATAAATTGGGGCTTCAATTTATTAGATGAAATGGAGAAGAAGAGGATGATGTCAGGATGATGCCACACCTTTTATTTAAATGTAGTTTCTTTAATTTGACAAATATTTATTTTACATAGTTAACATTTTTTTTTGTTTACCATGTATTTACGAAATAATAGTATTAGTTAACCATCATAATTACTAACACAATTTTGTTTATAATAGTTTAAAATAATTCATGATTAACTGTGACTTTAAACAATTTTCTCCTATTTTTAATTTCCCCTGTTTATAAGAAGAAATTGAGACCTCTACCTCTAATTATACACATAGAGGTATCTCTGTTTTTTCAAATTACTACACCTAACCTAACTATAAAGCTTTTTCCATGAAGACTGCATAAGGTATGGTTGAATTTCGTTGGGTTCGGTAAACCATGACCCAATCAAATTTATAACAGACTGTGTCGAGTAGGTGTACACCTAGCCAAGACACTGATGTCTCACCGGCTTAGTGTACATCTAGCTAACGCACCAATATCTCGTCGATCATGTATGTACCAACTCGACGAGATATTAGTGTGTCAGCTAGAGGTCTACATATAGCCGACGAGATTTCTTCGTGAGGTTGCGTTGATTTTGATTTATCGTAACCGCTGATGAGATATTGATCAATCACTTTTCAACTATTGTAAATCATATTTAAAAATATATATATTTGAAACATGTCAAAATCCATATTCGCCCACCTACGAATAACATAGACAATTCATAATTCACTCAAATAGAATTAAATAATTCGAAATTAGCAAAATTTAAAATCCAAAATTTGGAAAGTCAAAAACACAAATATAATACAATGTAAACTAGGGTGGAGGTCGATCCATGAGCTTCTTCATCACTTCTTGCATTATTTCTTCCATTTCACGCCATCAATTCATCGTGCGTCCACCTCACATTCCATTGAGTCCATAGTGCTTTTGTTGGGGATATCCGTTGCTTGGCCTACCGGACAAACTCTTCCTTGGCCTCAAGTCACCTTTCAAGCTCGCGTACGCGTGCGTCGAATTCTTCTTGCAGCTTTCACATCTTCTCCTCCACCCTTTTATCCAGTTCAGAAGATAGGCATCCCTCTAAGACCCTATATGAGCATAAATTAGAAGTATATGTAAGGGCATTTTAGTCTTTTCAATTCAATTTTAATAACTCATTTAACCCTTAAGGGTATTTTAGTCATTTCACATGTCAAAAATGTTAAAAACTAACGGAATTGGACGGAGAGGTACAAAGTGAAAATTTTGCAAAATTTAGGTGTACCCGTCTAAAAGAAACTTATAGGTGTGCCACTTGAAAAACAGACAATTCTAGGAGTAGCCACCTGCAATTATCCATATCATTTATTACCTTATTCAGATCATTTTTCTTCTTGTAGATGCCTGCAAATGAAGAAAGCCATGAACTCTTTTTTCCCTTCTCCTTATATTTGGTTGCATGACTCTTAAATGAACTTGATTCGTCAATGTGATTCTTCTTATTTTCATAATTGCACGTATGTTTCATTTTTAAGAAAGTGGGTACAATTGAACCAAGAAAAAAATATTAGTCAATTTTAAAAAATTGATCTCTCTTATAGGAAAAACACTACGAGTTTACTTCATATTAAGCACTTGAAGTGGTCGCATAGCCAATGTTATGAATTTACTTCATACTCAGGACTTGAAGTGGTCGCACAACCAATGTTATGCTTTCTCTCGTTAGATAAAGTCTTTAGTGACTACATCCCATCCCTCCCCCTTCATATTTCAGAAAGCATTCATAACAATCGTTCTTGAACTCTTGGAAACGCTCGTGCTACAATTTTGCAAGGCACTTAAGCAGAAGTTATACGCTCCAACTAAAAACTTACAATCATCAATCTGCATAGTAGTAGACAATTTCATTAGTGTACAATTTACTAATATCATAAAAAAAAACATTTACCATTAGTTAGCTCCATATTTTTAGGGATTCCTCGCGAAGTAGCTACCGAATTATTAGTGCCACTAGGTGGATGGTTGACCGTATGTGGTCACCAATGAATTATGTGATTTCGGTCGTTTCATACTCTTGATCATTGTTCACAAGCACGTTATTTCTCTCGTAATCCCACCTGATCTCCAGCTTCCGGTGGTTATTCGCTCAATCTTGTAACGCTCGACAAATAGCAAGTCCCCGTGTCTACTTATTCAAATGCCTTTTTTTGGGATTTGATTCGGACACTAGGCGCTGTTGTAGTATCAGATTGTGTCTCAACTTCAGGTCGCCATGTGAATTCCGTACTATATCCCCCCACAGAAGAGCTACGGGGATGATACATTGCATGTTGGGTCGTTCACGTGTCCCCGATCCAGCCTCCTCGGATGTCTTACACTACAAGATTTATGTCACAAGGATAGCGCACACGATGCGCAGGCGAGAAGAGAAAAAACGCAGGTAGTTGATTAGGACGGCGCACAGTGCGCAGGCGTTGTGTCGCTGTTGCTAAACGGTAGGTATAAAACAACAACTGCGCACGCGTTTATATATGTACGTAGTCAGGAGTTAACAACTGCGCACTTACAAGTATACGCAGTTAGAATAGAAAGCTTGCGCATGTGTGTGTCCGCGCAGTTACGTTGTAAGAACTGCGTGCTTGCTCATCTGCGTAGTCAATGGGTAAGGACTGCGCATTTGTCCATATGCGCAGTCACTTGGTAAGGACTGTGCATTTGTCCATATGCGCAGTGAAGAGCTGAGACCTGCGCTTTTGTGTAGGTGCACAGACGTTATGGCAGTGAGTTTTAAAATAATTATTGCAGGAAATTGGCATCCCAAAATCCAATTCCCTGCAATAATTTTTTAAAAACCTCAATAATAAACACATCAATATAACATCAATCACCATATCATCGGCGAATAGCAATAACGTTGCCAAAACCACAACAGCAAATAACATTCAAGATCCATACGTTTTCAAAATTAAACGTTATAAAGTTACTAAATTATAAAAAAAATTTGGGTACGAGAGAATAAAAACAACCTGAGCATCCTCATCCTCACAGTCGGTCGGTGACTCGAGCATTGGCACATTAGTCGGATCACGCATGTGTTGACGCAATTTTCTTCCAAATGCTTTATGCTTCTTCTCCTTCTCCTTTGCCTTTGCAAGCTCTTGGGCCACTTGCTCGGCAACTTGTTGGGCTAGTTGCTCTTGGGTTTGGGTGAGTTGTGTAGCTAGCGTTTGATTTTGCTCTTTGAGACGTTGAATTTCCTCATCTATCCTTTGTACAAATGCTGTTGTCTGCGAA
>JAYMTP010006725.1:0-11755 GCA_036897365.1 Geranium brycei | reverse complement strand
GATGGACCTTCGTCAGTGAACATCAAACAAATAAAATAGCCAATCTTCGTCGTAACAACATCGTAGCTAAGCACGATGAGGATGATAGACGTCACAAGATCGTTGTGCAGAGAGTGCCACGACTGTAACTAGAAGAAGGGAGGACCACGATCGTCACAAGAGCGAGTTGTTGACCGTGCCAAGACCAAGCCAGTGATGCAGCAACGATGGTGTCACGATGTCGTGACACCATCATTATTACGATGCATGTCACAATCGTGACATCATCGTGATAGCGCCATAAGTTGATGCAATAAAATGAGCAATGATCTAGGGATCCACACACTTCATATCTTCCACCACTTTTCTAGCACACATTTGAGTTCTTGCTACTGTTTCATTGAAGTTTTGAGAATTTTCTTGAAGACCACCATCTTTCTTGAAGATTCTTAGTAGAGAAAGAGATTGGGGAAGCATCATCATTACCACCATTTCACCACAAGTTGGAGCTTTCTCTCAAGATTGGGTTTATGGGTTTGCTCTCCTCGTACCTCTTTCTTATTTATGATGTATTTCACATTGTCTATGATGTGTATTTTGACTATGGTTGTGGGCTAACACCCATAACCATTGGTTACAAACTTGAATTTTAGATTTTTTTTTGCTCAGCTAAAAGAGAGATTTTATTGATGAAACTTACTAAAGTTTTCAAGTGGGAAGCAAAAAGAAGCCATAAACATCAACAAAAATGATAAGAAAAAGGCAAATAAGAGAGAAGAGAGATACAAATAAGAAAGAAAAAAAAATCAATAGCATAATAGCATAATTAAGACTCGGGTTAACTAAAATAGCATAATTCATAGATTGATAAATCAATGTCGAGAATTTAAGTGGAAACCAACACTCATGGTTACTGAATTTAAGTGGATTTCACACGTTACTCATATTAAGGTGTGAAATCCATTTCTATTTCCATTGCTTTTGTGTGCTTGCTTAGTTTACTTGTCTTTATTCTAATTATAATTGCAATAACCCTTGAGAAATCGATATTTTCAAACCAAGCAACGAATTTGAGTATTTTAATTTTCCACAAACTATCCCGATTGACCCTATTTCTAAGGAACACGACCCGGGTCTTAACTGAAAATATACTAAATTTTGACAAACAACGATCATGATGCTCTCCCTGACAAGGGGCAACACGAAATTGCACTGCTTCGCATGTTAGCGGTCTCGATGAATGATAACGTAATCACAAGTATGCATTAAGATTAGCTCAATTGATACATTTTGATTTGTCATGCTATGGTGTCAAGTCTAGCCCGTACAGTGATACATGTCATTCATGTTACATAAATGTATTCATGTCATCTAATATGTATTTTAGAGCTTCTAAACACATTTATAATACGTGTCACTCATATTTTATTTTTGAATTAGCATGTCACTCATATTACATAATAATATTCACGCAATCTAATATGTATTTTAGAGCTTCTAAACACATTTATATGTTTTCATAAGAGTGAACATTTTATAATCAGAATAGTAATCGACCGGCCCAATCAGACCGCACCGCACACTATATGGTTCAATCCATAATATTTTGGGATGGTTTCAAATTTACTAATAACAACCCGTAGAGTTCCGGTTCAGTTTATTGTCCATAGAAAAAAACCACAGGTGTATATATAACCAGAACCATTCAAATTTGGTACATATGATGACATGTTTATTGTTCATCTTACTCTCATACGATGCTCAACAATAATTACTAATATGCAATTAAATGTATTTGAATCGTAAAATGTAATATAATTATTTTTTACTAATCTAAATGAAATTAGATATGTTGAATGTTAAAATATGGTCTAAATTGATATGAATATAATTTTAAAAATAATATTTTTGAATCCAATACAACAATCAATAGAACTGAATCAGAACTCGAATGAGTTAGAACCGATATTTTTATATTCATCGATTCTAATTCTTATATATTAAAATCAAACACTCTGAGTAGATTTCAAAAAATATCCAATTCCAAACACCTGACCTATGCTCACTCCTATTTCAAATTTTAAATACATCACTTCTAGATTTGATTAACCAGCGATGACAAATATAAGAGAGAATCTATGTAAGGTACTATCAAACTAACAATTTCATATTACATACACTACACAAGCCAATGAAAGAAAGAAAAAGGTTTACTTATCATAATCTTTACTCATCCATTACATTGTAATATTCTTTAAATCTATACAAACCTTAAATTAACATGCATAATGACATTATCATTCTCATAATTTAAATCAAATTGTGGGTCAAACGACGGGGATCAGTAACATTGATCCTCCAGTGTTCATCTGGCTGGTTCCTCTTCCTAGCCTTCATCCTGTCCCAATCCAACTCGACCCTCCTCCTCTCCGTCAACGCGCACATCCTCTGCAGCCCCTCCTCCATGGCGTCGTGGAGCCTCCACCACCTCCGGTGCGCCACGTCGCTCGCGTACACCCTCTGGTCCTCTATCTCCCAGTTGCAATCATAGTCCCTGTAGCAGTTCCACGGCTTCAGCCCCAAGTAATGCACCGCGTACAGCTTCGCAGGCTCCGCCCCGAACAGCTGGTTCTTCATGCTCGCCTCCGCCGTCGTGTTTGCCCAGAAGTTCTTCAAGAAGTTCACTCGCCGCGGCAGGCGGTGCCACCACACATAAATCTGTTGAAGTAGAGGCTTATGCGTTGTTAATCCCAAATAAAAAAATATAGAAAATAAGTGTATACACAGAGAAGAGTCAAACTCAACTAACGAGCTTGACCTTTTAGTTCTGGAGTCCGTTCCGACATTTACGGTCTAATCTTACATACCTCGTTGAGAAACCCCTGGTCCCCGCCGTTGTAGGACACGACCTCGTCGCGTCGGCCCATCAGGGTCTCGAATGTGCAGTTGGATGGCTCGATGACCATGACGCCGGAGTTGAAAATGGAGCCGTCGTTTCCCACAGCCGACATCTCGGGGAAGTGGAAGAGGAGGTCGAGGTTGCGCAGCACGATGATGTCGGCGTCGATGAAGACGACCTTGTCGTAGTCGGTGAGCTGCCAGAGGCGGAGCTTGCTGTAGTTGTACTCGTTGTACGTCTTCTTTTCGGCCCGCGGGTTCCGGATCCGGGTGATGACCCGGATCTGCCACCCGGCGGCTGCCAGGGCCGCTCGTTTGGGCGTGGAGATGGACTTGTCCAGGAGGAGGATCAGGTCGCGGTCGGTCCCGGTTTGGAGGAGGCTCTGCGCCAGAGTTATGGCTCCGCAGACGTACGACTCCGACGAGTGGATCACCGTTGCGTAAGCTTCCCGTTTCGCCGTCTTGACGGAGTGCTGTAACTTGGTGATGTCATATTCTTCGTTGATTCCTGAAACATTGTATATTAATACTCAATAAATTAAGAGAAATGATTCTTATATGGTCAAATATAATGTGTCATTGGGTATAGATGTTGTGAAAGAGAAATGGGAACCACTCTATTTGTATAGTCCATTTTCTCTTAACTAATCTCAACTGACACATAATTAATTAAGTATTAATAATGGAGATGATCATGATCATGTTCATACTTACTAAGTCAACATTTGTGATTCCATTTTCATAAACATTCTCACCTTATGTTTTTATTGTCCAATCTTTACTTCTTTTGTACTTTTTAATAATTACCCATTTTTCTTATTCTCAACTAAAGAGATCTAGTCCTACAGCCTCTAATCTGAAAGTGTGAGTTGGAAACTGACAGAATAAAATTACCCTTAAAAAAAGGGAAATGGGTGTACCTTGAGCCCAGAGGGGGAGGGCCAGTTGGCAGGAGCCGAGGGGCAAGGAGAGCTTATGGTCCAGCCTGTGGGCGTCGGGCTGGTAGTACCACCAGTCCCCTTCCCTGCGCACCAAGTCATCGCACCTGAAGAGCTCCAACATTGGCGCACACTCGCTCCAAAACACCACCTTAGTCCTCCCCTCGTGATCCCTCTTTCCATTCCTGGCGGCCACGCTGGCGGCCGCCAGGTGGAGCTGCAGCCTGTGCACATCCCTCACCGGGTACTTACACGCCACCCTCACCACTACCACGTCCAGCCTCTCCTGCTCCCCCAATTCGGGCAGGGGCACCTCAGGGCAGGACGGCCCGTCGCTCTCCTCCTCCTCGTCTATCCACTCCGGGAACAGATCCTTCCACTCCATCTTCTCCGACACCTTCTCGAACCTGACAGGCACAATCTCCCCGTGCTCCCGCCACTCCCTCACGTCGTACCCCTCCATGTTCACCATCCCGATCCTGCTCCCCCTCCCGGCCATGACCTCGCTCAAGAACTCGGGTTTCTCAACCTTGCGCCGGTGGAATGCGGGACTCTCTTCCAATTCCAACACGGCCTTCATTTGAAGCATTCCCAGCTGAGCCTTGTGATGGCAGTTGCGGAGGGAGCAAGTGACGAGGGAAGGGGCGTGATGGTGGTAGACGGAGGAGGGTCGGAGAAAGAGAAAGGCGTAGACGATCAAGAAGAAGGATATGAAAATGAGGTTGAGCCTGATGAGCATAGGCTTGGAGGGAGTGGAGGCCTTTAGTAATTTTGGAACAACTTGCTTTTCCATAGTCTATAACGACCCCTGCTGCACAACACCTCTCTGCCTCCAGGGGACTTATATATATGGGCGCTTAATTACTCTTTCTGTTTAAATATACTTCTACCACACATGATGATTATTAATTAATTGCACCATACACTGCATGATTACGATGTTTAATCACACCAAATGATGAATGATTATGATAAACAATGTGAAAACCATTCAGCGACCTCCATGTGTCCTTTCCCCTCGCTATGGATTTTCCTTACTTAGAGACAAACCCGCCTTTGAATTTGATTACTTTTTCCATACTTTTATATAAGGTTATAATTTATAGAGAAAATGATATTGTTATACTCAACCAAAGTGTATTCCTATTTTAATCACATATTATATATTAGCATCATTAAATCATATAAGATGATAATTATACCTCAAACTGTCATTAAATTTATAAATTTACGTCATTTGGGCAAGTTTGTTGTCTTCCACGATCGATGCTTTCCCTTTTGCGACGAGACTGTGCAAGTGAAGATTGTTTTTGGTTTTAGTCTTTTGGAAATGTCGCCATGTTCCTTTCCAGCCTGAATTCTATAGAACCCATTATTGAGCCAAAAATAGCTAGTTTTTTCTGCTAGAGAACGAGAAGCTGAACATGCCACTTCCATCCATACAGGAGGCGACAACATTATCCCAAAATAGTATTCTTTTTTAGAAACGACCCATCTCCGATGGGTGCCCTTTGAAGCACATATGGGCGGTTCCGTAGATGAGAGGAATTTCGGTTCCTGGAAGCTCTACAACGATAGTTGTAGATCTTGACTCTGCTTGCTGGGAAATTGAAGCGGCGAGATAGAGCATTCGTCGGCGGCAACAGAAAGTTGACATTATTTATGGTCCATTTTTACAGTATATTCAATCCCCTGCCGAAAAGAGAGAATATCATTGTAGGTATTTTACAACTCCAAATTTTTAAGTATAAAAATTTATAACTGTATTTAAAAATTATTACAACTTACATAAATTTGAAAAGAAATACTCTTATACCAAATTTTTTAAAAATACAAATAAAACAAACAAAGAAATTCAGAAATTTAAACTTCGCAGTTGAAAATAAAAAATTTCAAAAATAAAAGATAATTTTCAAAAAAAGGAAAATGAGTCCAAATCACTGTTGTTTATCGCCGGCAAATCGGCAATCTTTTTTATATATCTTTTAATTTTTAATAATTTCTCAACTTTTAGTGGAAAGACCAGTTTTTTTCATCGAAGATAATTGAAATCACGTGCATGAAACGTGGTAAAAGTAAAACCAACTAATACTGCAAACTAAAATTAGTGCAAGTCAACGTAATGCTACAAAAACACAACGAAAGCAACAACGTACCACAATTGCATAATACATACACGGCATTTTTTTCCTCTTAGAGCACCACACTCAAGTTATTTACACATTTATCTGTATTACTAACTTAAGAAAGTCTAAGACTGGCCTGACCAATTTTTAAATGCGCATGCATAATTAATTGAGATGATAATTAAACAAAACATTCATAATAGACATATAAGTAATGCAAGACTAGTTCCACCAATAAAATACGATTCCAAACTTCAAGATTGTACATATAACACTATTGAATTCCTAACTACATGATTCGATCTTATTTTTGTATTATCACACTTGTATTAGTTAATAAAACATGCATATTAGTGACAATTGGGGAGCCAGCAGAGTTTTATACCAGCAAATTATAAACTAGTATGGTATTGGCAGCTAAGCGACTTCAACAACTTTTATGGTAACCTGTCAACTTCGTAGCTACATGCAATGAAATGTCCCTATCTTCCGCTACTAACTCTCTACACCTTCTCATTCACCATTTTCTTTTCTTCTCTCACCCCACAATTCTTACCTTTAATGTTATAAAATCTAAACCTCATCACTACTTAACGGTACAGATTTCACAATATGTCAAAATTTTCATTTTAACATCAACAGACTTCAACACTGATGGTACCAACTACCTAAACTATTTCCTTTCCAGGCCGTGTTTATGTCAGCAAGAATATGATGACAGCCAACCCATCACATTTCTGGCTGATTTCAATTTTTTCGTTCTCAGCCCTTTACGCGAAATGTGAATATCAAACCAAACGACCACCCACCATTCAGCAATCATGCTACATCATGATTCCTGTCCCCATATTGTCCCTACGAGTTCAGGCTGTCCTGAATTGTACGAATGATTTGAGAAACAATTGCGTCGCATCCCCTTTCAAATAGACAACCATCGAGTTTTTCAGCAAAACATCACTCAGTGAATACGATATTTTTTTGGACAGCAAAATGGATCAATGTACATATAATGCGTACAGTTGCTCAACTTTTGGGTCATTTAAAGAACCTCTTCCATTAATGTTAGTAACATTCATTTTGTCTAGATGTGATTTGTAAGTTCTTACTCCAGACTCTAGTCGATTGAGAATTCTGATCTTTTCGCAGGGAGACGTCAGAATGGATTTACTGGATTAGTCAGGAAGACTAACCTGCTTTACTATGAGCTGGGAACGATGGAATATGCTTTTGCTGTTTTAAATTCTCCCATGCACTCAGCAATCAAAGCAAGGATCCAACAGATGAGGCTCCCGTCACCTTCTTCAAGTGTTCAATTTGACTTGCACCAGGAGGAATGAAAACTAGATCTTCCCAGCCTGAGTTCTTCTCACTCGTCTGGATCATATCAGAAAATACCAGTTCAACTTCACCATGTAACTTCTCACAAATGGAATTGGCATAGTAATACCCTTAATTACCTCAATTTTTTTCAGAATATCTTCTAAACTTCCTACCTGTTCAGGCAAACTAAATCAGTGATAAGATAAACAATGGGAAATTACAAGTCTAATCAGCCCAGCATATGGTGCCTGTAGGCAGCAAAACAAAAGGATGCAAAATAAAATAAGTTGTGCACAAATGCAAGATATAAAAGAACTTTTGGCAAACAACACCATTTTGCTAATACTTCACTCCCCTCTTACCTTTCCCACTGTCAAATATTCTTTCTTGGCTGTTTTACAACTACTACACTTATCAAC
This sequence comes from Geranium brycei, assembly GCA_036897365.1. NCBI lineage: Eukaryota > Viridiplantae > Streptophyta > Magnoliopsida > Geraniales > Geraniaceae > Geranium > Geranium brycei. The sequence continues at coordinate 4,075 of JAYMTP010006725.1, read as the reverse complement.
ACAGTTTATTTTTCACCAAACTTTTCTTCTGCTGCTAACTTTTACTCTTAACAATAAAAAAAACTAAGATATATCCGTTCATGGAGCAGAATAAAAGGGATAGTAGATTATGGTACCACAATATGAGAAGCATTCCGTCCTTTTGATGGCTTAGATATATTGGCGATTAATAGATCTCTGTCCAAATCTTCCTGAACAATGACAATTAAACAACAGTTAGTAAGCCGAGCACTTATGGGATGTTAAAATTGTGGTTTTCTATTACGATATAGAGGAAGGCTAATCCACAATGAGCTTTCGAACAGACCTTTTGGAAGTATACTGGGCAATAACGCTGTCGTCTACCCATCTTCACTACTAGAAGGTCTGACTGTGAACACAAAAGAGAGAAAATGCATCAATATGCAACACATTTAAACCCATATGTACAAGGCAAGGTAAGGCCAATCAGACAATGAATGCACTTGTCAATTTGATGCCTTCCAGTACTTGGTAAGGGACAAAGATGGACATGCTCAGCTGATGTATATAAGTAAAAAATCCCATTGAAACAGTTTCCAAACATAAATTTAGTGCTACTTATAAACAAATGTACAACATAATTAGTGTACGGCTTGAGAACGTGTATTGCTATTTCAATGAATAAATACTGTGGATGTATGGAGCTAAAAGCAAAAGGAGTGTGGAGGGGATCATACAAATGAGCCTAACATCCTTGAGCTGATTGCTATAGAAATGGTTAACTAAATGCATTCACGAAAGTTGTACCATTAATGCTGCAAAGCAACACCTTATTTTTAGTCTTCAAGTAAAACAAACAATGTACTCCCTTCATTCCAAGACTTCTTGCTACACTATAAATGGATGTTTCACAATAACAGTCCACTTGCCTCATCAGAAAATTATTATTTTTAGTTTTTGAACCCAAAATTTTAAGGTAGTAATAATAATTTATTTATTGATTGATCAGCATATTAATACTAATTTAGAGTTAGCTACAACAGGGAACATGTGGGAAATAGTTGACTAACAAAAGTATTTTTAATGTTTGCAACAAACAAAACAGTTAATATGGAAGAAAATGAGTACAAAATTTCTGAAAGCAAAAGAGTATGTTTCTTCTTCTTTTTTGCCAGTCATGAGCAGTCCACTCGTATTCACAAGTAGAAAAGGTTTTAACAGATGCAAGCACATAACAGCGGTTTGGTTGAATTTAAGTAATCAAATAAAATCCTTTTCGTATGCACAGTTTAACCAGGCACAAATGATTTCTGGGACTGGGTCCATAACGTACGCAAGGCTTGAAGAGAGGCTATCTTTATCACTGTTAGCTGTCTTCCATTCTGCTAATTCAATGCGCAGAAGAAGCATACATCCTTAGAATTATGACATTCTGTCCATAATCTTCCTCTTAATGCTATTTGAAGGTCATACATCATTCTGACTGAATAATAATCGCTGAACTAACAAAATCTTATTGACCCTAGAGAAATACTTACATATGCGTATTTTAACTCATAGTTTCCAAATGATTTTTTCAGCAATATTCATCAAATGACAGTCACTTTTGTGTATACTACAGAGGTAGGAAATAGTTGCAGGTCAAGTAGTAAAAGTTCTTTTCCTTCACTCTGTACAATGGCAACCCAATGTCCTCAAGAAATATAAGCCACTTAATATTTATGAGCTTTGGAACTGATGAAAATGACTGAAAAGGAGCTGAATTTGTTTTCATATTGAAAAGCTGGTCTTCTATTTGGTTAATAACTCCTTACTGAAAATAAGAAAGGAAAATACCACTGAACCTTAGATCTAATTAAATCTCAAGTAGGATTTGATTGGTTCAGATTACAGGAAATATCCTTGGCTCTGGTCCTGGATTACTTGTCTCACACCAGAGCAAGGTCCAGAAAATTCCCCAAGGTATACGAAACACATACGATACGGAAAAGCTGGCCATCAAGCTAAACTGATATAAGAATTATTGCTAGCATTAGAAGCCCATTTGAAGTCTGACCTTTTTCTTTATGATTGCCTGAGCTAAACATATTTAAGTATTTTACAAAGAAAATATTCTGGTATAGTTTTAACAAGTTTCACATCAGATAGTAAAACTTGAGGATTCTCTCTAAAAAGCTAACTCTTTGTATCAAACAGAACAATTTTATGTTCTACTTGTTGACTCAATGACAGATATTATAAGGAGAACTCCTGTCTTCTATTCCATGTGATTGTAGCAAGGAAAAAGTTAGTTACTTAATTGGAAATCAATGAGGGTAAACTTCATGCAAACTATGATTTTTGACATCCCCCTAAATATTGAGATTGAAAATTTGCATCATTGCCCCCACCAGTTTAGGATTTTTTTTAGAAGTTATCTTCATGTTGATTATTTTTCCCCCTCAAACAAAATGTTCGAGGTCCTTCACTGTGTACAAGTAAAGGGAGATTATATTATACTGAATATAATTTGGTATGTAGAGCCAATCATATCGATCATTAGGATGATAAACTTGTGCAAAATTATCCTAATTATCAGGAGCCTGTTCTTGCTTGTTGCTTTGCCTGGCAGCCACTAAATTCAGAAAATAAATTAGCATACTGCATACCTGAAAAACGGGTACTCCATCAAACCCACTCCTGATATCTGCAGCTTTTATCTAGTAATAAAATACGGTGTGAGTCAATCTAAAATTTTCAGGTACTAAAAGAACTTGAACAGGCAGAAACATGTAATTAGCAGTAGGTAAGATACCTCAGAAGGGATGAACAAGGTAACTGGTTATAGTTGAACATAACATGAATAAGGTAAGACTGAAAGGCCAAGCAACAAGTTTATATTCAGAGATATGTGAATATGATAGCTAGTACACGGGTGCCAATAAATTGATTAATTTAGCTGACATCCTCAAACATCAGAAGAATGGTACAGTGCTTGCTTATAAACAGGTACAAGTCAGTCATAGACAATTGCTCACCACCTCAAAGTCAAGCATATCAAATAATAAGAGCTAACCTCCAGTGCATGCTTGATTTGACGAGGATCAGGTAAAAACCGGAATTTAAGTCCTTCAACTTTCAAATTGTATACCTATATATATGGGTAAAAAATTAAACAAAATAGACTAAGTGAACAAATGTAGATTAAGATAAAATAACAGTGAAAAAATAAATAAAGAAATGCAGGTTTGATAGGGCGATTATAGTCCGCGCCATTTCTAAAATGAATGTGCAATTCTCATATAACTGAATTTTCTTTGCCCAACTCTTATTTCATTTTTGTGCTACTCTGTGATATCTTAGCTATTAACAAATTAATTTAATATCAAATAAAGGAATACTACTATTCTCACAATACTAAATTTATTAAACCGAATTGGAAACAATACAATGTTACACAGTTGAGTGGACAAAGACTAATAGCATGCCCATAAGTAAGATATCTTCCATTTGGTATATTATCTTTCAAATCAGCAAAAGTGAAACATTGAATGACTGTTTCTGGTTCGACAGTAGTTCACTAACATTTCCTCAAGACGAATCAATGTTTCATAGCTTGTGGAGAATTGGGTACTTGAAAATAGAATAGCCATCCACTGTGATGAATATGATATACTCCTAGTCTTTTGCAATTGATTTCAAATGTCAATAAGAGTTGGAGATAGTTTCTTCACTGGACAAAAAAAAGATGCAGCTTCCTTGAGTTGTGCATTTACAAGAAGTTTCTGATATGCAGGTTTCCCTCAATTAACATGCTTTCATGATGCAACTCAGATTTACTTCCTAGTAAACTTGGCCAAAATGGGATTTCCTCATTTCCAGAGCATCCCAATCCCTAAATAATAATATCAATACTATGACAGTAAATGAAAGATGTTGAACTTGATATGTTTATTATTTTTTTGTGATAGATACAATACAAGGGAGTCTCTTCTTATATAGAAGGAGAGAATATTCTAGAGTGAACCTTCTAGATACGGGTTAAGTAAATATGGGCTTGCCCTAACAATGGGCCTATTCTAACACTCCCCCTCAAGCTGGAGCATATAAATTGTATACACCAAGCTTGTTACAT
>JAYMTP010006724.1:0-11758 GCA_036897365.1 Geranium brycei | reverse complement strand
CATTGACGCCCCCTTTTTGGTACGTGCAAATAGTAATCTAAAAATTCTTGATTTGTCTTATCAATTATTGCTTAATCCAAACATTGCATATCATTCTCTTACCATCTAATATACAAACTATTGATATCACAAGAAATTAAATCAATGAAATTGTAAACGAATTCGGATATGACTAGGATATAAATTATACACTTAAAAATAAGTGCAAACTAAATTAATTTAGACATACAACTACAATGTTAAATGACCACCTAATAAATAAATGCAAAATATTTTGTTCTAATCACATGATACATTCTCGAATGTTCACTTGATCGAGTCGGTAGAGTGGGGATGGGCCAAGTACATAGTGGCATTCGGGGCACTAAACCCGCCGCTACTACTCCCCCGCCGTCCTCACCTCCTCCGTCGGGACGGCCGTCTGCTGGAACTCCGGCGCCGGCGGGTGGGTCGGGTACGCGGTGTGCTTGCCGGTTCTGTTCCTGGCCACGTTGGCGATTGCTCTGTTCCTTCCTCAAGACTTGGGGGACGCCGCTGGTGCCGTGGCTACCGGTTCTCTCCATTTTTATTAACGTGTTCCTGCTTGGCTCTATTGATACGGCGTCGTATGTGCGGCTTTGATGGTTTATTACTTGCTGTTTGGATTGCACGCGTCTTATGACACTGCCAAGGAAATTAGAGCTGCAAAGCAACAGAACCTGCCTGCGTAAAATCTTTTTATTCCTTGCAATTGAACAGCTAGAACAATTAGATTTTATATTTTTTTTAAAAGAAAAGCTCAGTTATTTTCATTTTTGCTAGTGTATATTTTATTTTAGTCCCAGCTGTTATATCATGTCTGGATATATAAAATTGATATTTCATAATGCTGAGTTACTTCTCTCGTCATTTACTAATTATCTTATTTAATTATACTCATAGAACCCAGTATAATTTAATTGGATGATTTTGTTTTTGCCTGTATTTATTTCTACATCAACATAAATACATACGTGCACGAACCTTTTTCAGTCACCTTTGTTGACTCTTATTTTTCTCAAGTCAACTTTAGACTTCCAAATTGGTAGTCAACTGACAAATGCATTTTCATTTCTTTGTGAGATAATGATGGTTCTTGAAGTGAAGATGTGTACTTTCTAGTGTCTATCCATACCATGCCCATAGTTACACTAATTCAAGCTATTCTTCTTCAAAATAAAATTTTAAGAGTTTATCATTTCTACACCTTAGCGATCACGATTTAAATTTTTTCAACTTGTTTTGTGAATGGTACTTCAGTTATATGTTTAACGAAAATGGCGTATTAGTATGCTAAGAACATTTTTTGTTGATCGACAGTAAAATTATATTGACATAAAAGGAAGTACAATGCAAGCTCGAAATGGCTGGTAAGAAAACACCGAGAAATACTACAAAATGAGAGAAACTAAAAAATCCAGTTTAAATGGGTCGAACCATCAATTGAGTCTAGTCTGAGTCAATTTTGGCTTAACCGAATTGAACAAGATTTGACCAGGTCAAAATTGGTTCAATTCGGTCCAAACCAGTTGAACCGTTCTGAACCGGTTCGGACCGGACCATGAAACCTAGCATCGCTAAGGGGGATTTGGGCAAAGCGGCCGCAACACATTCCGGCGTTCTCCGGCGAGGCTCTGGCGTTCTCAATCCTCGTCTCTGTTAAGCCCTCCCGACCTAGAGCTCGAACGGTCGCCGCCGGACATCTCCGGCGACCATAGCTTCGACGTTGTCGACTAGCACCGACAGAAATCTCCAGTGAGAACACCCAGAGAGATCCTATCTCCTTCATGTGTCTCCGGTCGGTTCCAGCAGGTCCGACGACTCCCCCGCTACTACTGAAGCCCGCCACAACCCTAAACTTCGTGGCCTCCGTCTCGCTGGCGAGCTCGAACACGCCATCCGCGCTGATCTTCCTCGTCATGATCCCATGTTTCAGAGCTCCAGCTTCCCCGCTCCTTGCACACCTCTCCAAGCTAGCTCTTCCAGACAGAGCCGGCGAACCCACCAGCCCGCAAACTCTGGCCAGAGCAAGCTCGTGGCCATCCCGAGCACCTGTTGACCGACCTCCAGCCAGATCTGGAAAAAAGCCTCCAGATCTTGTTTGTTCTGCCCAAAACCGAGCTTAAATCTCCCTCCCTACCTCGATCTGCTCCAACCCGCACCGGAGGAGCTGCCCGGAATAGGTAAGGATGGTCGCCAACGCGACCTTGCTGGAGATGGGCGCCGCCGCCGGCGACCTGAAGAGCTGAGCGAGAGAGGGTTTAGAGAGAGAGAGTTAGGGTTTAGAGAAAATATTCTTATCTCCCGTATTGTTTCAATTAAAATGTATATGCTAAGAACATGTTTATAATTTTGATACATTTGTTTTTAAAAAAATAATAACAATTTTGATACATACAAGTATTATTTGGTGGATTTAGGGCATGTTGGTAGGTTGGTGTGGATTCATGATAGGGATGAATTTTCTAGTCCGATGTGCTTATGGAGTCTTATTAAGAGGTGACGGGTTGGATGCTCGATTGGATTGGATCAAGTGCTTGTGGAGTTACTTGACACCGTCTAAGTTCCAAACTTTTGTCTGGTGGTCAATGCATAACACCATCCTACCACACTCTTTTTGGAGAAGCGGGGTGTTTAGATAGCGGGCAGCTTATGTACTTTATGTGGGGAGTTCTTGGAAGACATCACCCATTTGCTAGTTGTGTGTGAGTTGACATGGCGAATGTGGTGTGGAATATCAAGGACTCGTCACCACCGGCGCCCCACATCTGGACCAATTTCATGCCATTTGGCATTGATTCGTCGCCACCACCAAAGATTATGATGAGGCTCTTTGTTGCTGGGCAATGGGATCAGGATGATCGGAAGCTTTTTCCGGCGAGGACCCGCAGTGGTTCTTGCAAGGAGAAGAGTTTGTGGGAAGAAGAAACACAAAGGGCATGAGTTCAAATTTTAAAAGTCAAACAAGCGCAATTTGGTTTTTTATAATAACTTAAAGGGTAAAATACACATAGCCAACCCCAACTATGACCAAATTTCACATAACTACCAAGAAATTTGAAATGGACACATGTTAAAATATTTGGATTTTGGGGAGTTTTTGGTTTGGGTTTTGCCTGCATGCCTCCGGCAGGTCTCGCCCTCATCGTTGCTGACCGAAGGCTCGCCATGGTCGTCGCCGGAGATGTTGTGACCGGTAAACTCATTATTCTTTCACCTTAATTGGTAATCTCGGGGACTACATGATCTTGAGTCAACTACTAATCCCGAGTATTGGTATTAGGCCAATACCAATCCCGAGACAACTACTTGATCGTTAGGGTCAACGGTTGACCAAAGATAAACCGCCACTGCTAACTCATCTGTATCAACGGAGGTTTAACAGACCAATGCATAGTATGGTCAAACCAACACTATTATATAGGTTACCGCTGAGGTCTATTCAACATAATTCTTATTAGAATATGCATATGTCCTTTAAGTCCAAGTATAGAATATTCTATCTACATTATTCTCTTGTTCTTTCTAGAATATTATCTTTTCCTATATAAGGAGAGATCCCCTTGTGATGTAAAACAATCACAAATAAATAAAAGTCTCAAGTTTAATATTGTATCGGAGCGTTAGATTCGATCATAGTCGTGTGTAAGTTTTCCCGCTCGTTAATTATGTTTTAGCGGGTGGGTAAGGTATTGTTCATCATCTACCGTTCACACATACTATGCATATTGTTCATCATCTATTGTCCGTGTGGTACTGCTCGCCTACACTGTTTGTTGGAGATTTTTTCGAGGGTTTGATGATTTTCCTAAAAATCACTCTTTCCATCATATGGGTCTTAGTTTGGCGTCAAGATATTGTTCCGCGCCGTCATAGTTGTTTGAATAGACCTATGTTCTTTAAGCCCAAGTCTAGAATATTCGATCTAAATTATTCTATTGTTCTATCTAAAATGTTCTCTCTTCCTATATAAGGAGAGATTCCCTTGTAGTGTAAAACAATCACAAATAAATAAAAAATCTCAAGTTCAACAATTCTAGTGGGAGATCTTAGCTAAGTAAGCCACTACAATTTTTACCAGCAGTGGAAGTGAAAGGTTTTCCGCTACAAAGAGAATAGTAGCAACGGACCAGAGGTCTCCTCCACTACAATACCTTAGTAGCGGCTTAGCGGGGGATCTCTTGCTTCATCGCTACAACCATATTCATAACTACAAACCTCTAATGTCTGTCGTTACTGCCCAAATTGTAGTGGAGGACCAACTTTAAGTCCACCACTACCATGTCATCTAGTATGATTTAAATAATGAGATATTAGATATTTTTGACAAATTTAACGTAAGTCCAAACATATGAATAGTTTGTAATTAAGGAAAATAATTCTCAACAAATAACAGTCGACAAAATTCACTTGTAATGTGTATGAGTTTGTACGATAAAGACATGAAATTTGAGTTTCATTAATTTATTTTTATAAATTAAGAGATATGATCAACTACAGTAATAATTAGTAAATGATTTGTCATACACTCGGAGAGCCAAGGGCAGGAGGGGTAGCCATCTTCCCTTGGCCTAAGAATTTGGCAATTTCAAATGTGAAAGTTCTTTTGGAAATTGCACTCCCTCTCCTTGAATTGCAATATACATAAAAGTTGTGGAAAATTATTAAAAAAATTTCTTAGTTTAGCTGTAAAAGTATAATTTTACTCTCCTTATAAGTGTATGTGATCCATCATTATTATTGGTGATTACTACTTTCTTATTTTCAAGACTATGAATGTAAACAAAACAAATTTAGTTGAAATTTGATAACCTCGATTTGTACAAAAAATCAAAATCAAATACGACTCGACTCAAAAACTTATTTGGCTCCAGTTCATATATATATATATTTCAACACGAGTTCGTCTCGAAAAAAATATTCAATCTCGAATCTTGTTTAATTTTTCAAATTTTGTAAACATGAATGAAGCGTTTAAACACTCATATATATCATTCAAAATTTTATAACATATTTATTTTAACAAGAAATGTCGCCCATCTCGTAATTTCTTTAATTGGCCACTCGGTTGAGCTATAAATTCCCCCAATTATTTCTTGTGAATACGTTATTATTGGTACAAATGTAAATATTCATAAAAGTGTCTAAGTCAATGTCAATTGTTATACGTACTTGTAAGCAATAAACTCATAAGTTATTTTCTCAAAAAAAGAAAACTCATAAGTCATTTTCTCAACAAAAAAAGAACTCACAAGTCATGATGCAGTACTAATGTTATACGTTTTATTTGTTTACTATATTCATGATTCATAAAGACTTTTAGAGATTAATAATCAACTTAAATGAAGGAATTTAATCCTTAACGATATTCCTTTTTATCGAAATGAATTAAAGAGTTATAAATTTTTGGTACTTGTTTAGTTTTGTGTACATGAGATTATTCAAATCACAAAATAAATAAATATATTGCATTTAAAATGAGGAGTTTAAGAAAATAAAACATCCCTATATAGATTTGTTCATTTTTACCCGAGACCCGACTCACCGACGACCCAAACCCGATTGACCCGACACCTGAGAAAACCAATTGAAAATCGGGTTGGATCGACCCAACCCGACTGACAGGTGAGTCTTTAAATTTTTCTTCTCCATTTTTCGGGTTTAGGGTTTGGGAATTTAAATTTCTGTGAATTTTTATTTGAATCTGTGTTATGAATTGAGAAACCCTAATCAATTTGGGGATTATTAGAGTTTTCAATCCAAATTTCGATTTTAATTGAATTTTAAGTTTATGAATTGAGATTTTCTGTTTTCAATTGGGGAAACCCTAATCAATTTGGAATTACAAATTGGGGGTTTTTAGTTGGGAGTTAGGGTTAGAGTTTTAATTAAAGTCAGATTTCAATTTGAGTAATTTGAAGTGTAATTTTCGGGTTTTGAATTTATTTTATAATTCCGAATTGACTTAATTCTAATTTGGGATTACAACGGGTCTGTTGGTTTCTACCCGACACCCGACCGAGTCAAACCCGACTACCCGACCCTGCAGTCGAGTCGAGTCTCGAGTACAACCTGATGGACCAGACTGAGACCGAGTCGGATCCAAAACCGATCGGATCTATCCGACCCGACCCGATGAACAACCCTATCCCCATACCATAACCAAATTATACTGTCGTGATTCTCTATCTAGTAACATGGTTACATAAAATCCACAAAAGTTTAGATGGTACTATACAGTCTCTTTTCTCCTGATATACCCTCAATCTTATTCCTATGATTTAATTTAATATTGTTCATAAATTTAATTTTGTTACTTTATGATGTATAAATAATCATTATAAATATATTATGATACATTGTATATAAAGTTCAACATGTAATTGAATAATAATCTTCCTAATAGCTATATCAAATTAGGAATGTAATTCAAAAAAAATCAAATTAGCAATGAATCAAACTGGAATTTTATTAAATCAAATTCAATATTCATACATATATATATATATACATATATATCATAACTTATAATTAAGGAGGAATATTTTATATTGATTTACAAATTTGACTAGTAAAAGATCCATTTGCCATAATTGAAAAATATTACAACCTATAATTCACTACACTCTGTAACCAAAATGAGCTGCCAATGCCAGCTGTAGTTGACTTGGTATATTCCAAAGTCCAATTCTCTCTATAAAACCACACCCTTCGCCCAACACATTTCCCGCGCCGCCTAGCTACTTCATTTCACACACTCCTCGCCGTAATTTCCCATCTCATCCATCAGGTTCGACTTCGGACAATTTTTTCATTCTCTCTTCCTTAAAAGCTGGCTTTTATTTGTATTGTCCATCTCTTGTCCTGACCTGCTTGCTTCTTAGCTCCAAGCTGTTGTCAATTATATACCGCTCTCTCTTGACGTTTATTAAAATATTGCCCCGTGCTTGCTTGCAATTTGTATTGTACTTATTGCTTTCACCGAATCACCGGTCCAGCTCTCTTTTTGTTTTAGCATCTCTCGCCGGACATTTCTCACTCACAACCCTTTTTTTTATTTATTGGCATGTTCTGTGCCCTGTTTTCCAAACTCCACATCTTTCTCTCACACACTCTCTCTCTCTCTCTCTCAAGTTTTTTTCTTTCTTTTGATTATTAGGAGCGTTGAAGATGGGTGCGGGTGATGGTGAGGGAGGGGGGCTGAGGAGGAGGGGGTGCTCGTGCACAAAAGATGATTTTCTCCCTGAGGAGTCGTTCAGGAGCTGGGGCAATTACGTCCAGGCTCTGAAGGAGACTCCGATGCGGCTCAAGGACAGGATCGTCACTCGGTCCCTCGACGCGACCGAGATCCACGAGATCAAGGCCCGGAGCCAGCACGAGATGAAGAAGACTCTGACCTGGTGGGATCTCATGTGGTTCGGGATCGGTGCAGTCATCGGCGCCGGAATATTCGTCCTCACCGGCCTCGAGGCGCAGAACGCCGGCCCTGCCGTCGTACTGTCCTACGTTGTTTCCGGCGTCTCCGCCATGCTTTCCGTCTTCTGTTACACCGAGTTCGCCGTTGAAATACCCGTTGCAGGTAATTAATTAATTACACCATTTATTCTCAATTCATAAATAACCGGTAACATATATTTGACAATGGTTTGGTTCAGTAGTAATTGTATATTATTTATTTTCAAGTGTGAACAAAAGACTTTATAGTTTAGTCTGATATGAACAGAGGATGGGGTATGAGGTTTGTGTTTGTCGTTTGGCGATCGATAGTGTCAGCTGAGTTCACAGTGCCTTAACCGAAAAATTCAACACATGAAAAATTGTCACAATCCCATAAAAGTCAAGAGTAAAGTCTACGTTATCGTCAGGCTAGTGGTTGCCGTTTATTTAATTCTTTTATTTATTTGGTTGAATCTTGAACTAAAAAGATAATTTTGATTAATTTACTGCTATTTTTGATATTGTACAATTGGGGGCATTAAAAGAATATCAATATGAATCTTGAAAGATAATGTATATGCGTTTTGAAAGAGATTAGATTAAATTTTCATTTATTAGATGGCCAAGCTGTTGCACACTAGACAAGTCCATAATCTTAGGACAGGGAAGTCAAGTCAACGCTTACATGCCCCATGAATGTGATCGCCGCTGTTTGTTTTCTACCACCGACCCAACTAGTCATGTGCATCCAATTCAATAATTGATTACACATGTTTTCTTCTAAACATTAATTTCGGTCAGTTTATTTTTATTTGAATTAATTGATTTAAAAAAATTACAGGTGGGTCGTTTGCGTATCTAAGGGTGGAGCTGGGAGACTTTGTGGCCTTCATAGCTGCCGGAAACATTCTGCTGGAGTACGTCATAGGCGGCGCCGCCGTGGCCCGCTCTTGGACGTCCTACTTCGCCACCCTGTGCAACCAGGACCCGGAGGACTTCAGGATCATCGCCCACAGCCTCCCCGACGACTACGGGCACCTCGACCCCATCGCCATCGTTGTCATCGCCGCCATCTGCCTCCTGGCCGTGCTGAGCACCAAGGGGTCGTCCCGCTTCAACTACATCGCATCCATCGTCCACGTGGTCGTCATCCTCTTCATCATCATCGCCGGCCTCACCAAGGCCGACACCGCCAATTATCGGGACTTCGCCCCCGCGGGTGCCCGCGGGGTCTTCAAGGCCTCCGCCGTCCTCTTCTTCGCCTACGTCGGGTTCGACGCCGTCTCCACCATGGCCGAGGAGACCAAGAACCCGGGGCGGGACATCCCCATCGGGCTGGTCGGGTCGATGGTGGTGACCACGGTGGCCTACTGCCTGCTGGCCATCACCCTCTGCCTGATGCAGCCGTACAAGCAGATCGACGTGAACGCGCCGTTCTCGGTGGCGTTCGAGGCGGTCGGGATGGGGTGGGCCAAGTACGTGGTGGCGGCCGGGGCCCTGAAGGGCATGACCACGGTGCTCCTGGTGGGCGCGGTGGGCCAGGCCCGTTACCTCACCCACATCGCCCGGACCCACATGATGCCACCCTGGCTGGCCCAGGTCAACGCCAGGACGGGGACCCCGGTCAACGCCACCGTCGTCATGCTCTGCGCCACCGCCATCATCGCCTTCTTCACCAAGCTCGACATCCTCTCCAACCTCCTCTCCATCTCCACTCTCTTCATCTTCATGCTCGTGGCCGTCGCGCTCCTCGTGAGGCGCTACTACGTCAGCGGAGTGACCACGAGGCGGGACCAGACCAAGCTCATAGTGTGCCTGGCGCTGATTATAGGGTCCTCGATCGCGACGGCCGCGTACTGGGGGCTGAGCGAGGACGGGTGGGTGGGGTACGTGATCACTGTCCCGATATGGTTCTTGGCGACCGTTGGACTCAAGTTTCTTGTGCCGCAAGCAAGGGACCCGAAGCTGTGGGGGGTGCCGCTGGTGCCGTGGCTGCCGTCGATATCGATAGCGATAAACATATTCCTGCTGGGGTCGATAGACGGAGCGTCGTTCGCGAGGTTCGGAGGGTGGACGGTGATACTGCTGCTGTACTATTTTGCAATTGGGCTTCACGCTTCCTACGATACGTCCAAAGAGTCGGCCGGAGAGAAGAAGCTGGAGGAGGGGAAGAAGGTCCAGGAGGCAACTTCTAATGTTCCCGCTGCGCCTGCAACCGACAATTAGCGGAATTAATTACCATAGCAGTTTTAAGTTTTTATATTTCTTTAAATTTAGTGTTTGAAATATATTGAATATGTGTGTGTTCGTGTTTGTGTGCAGTTTAATTTGTTCTGGTTTATGTTTGCTGTTTTGTGTATAAATAAGTCTCTATTACCTCCCAAATGAATGCAGGTCCGGTAATTGTTATTTTCCTTTTTAGACTATCATTTTACTTGAGATGCTTTAAAAAAACCATTTTACTTGAGAGGAAATGACACTTTGAGTCTTTGATAATCCTAAAATTATTATTCAAAACTTATAATTTTTCTAGTATGTCACTACCATAGTCCACTTTTTAATAAATTTTTTAAAATACCCTCCAACAATTTTTAAATTTTCAAACAAGAATAATGAACAACAATTCTTTTTTCTTTCAAAGAAAGATTTTTTTATCGTTAAGAAATAAATTTTATTACGAAAATAAGAACAAGACTAAATAGTTGCGACCCTGATCAGACTCAATGTCCGAACACTTTCCTAGAGGGAAGAACTTTGGGCCCAAAGTCTCGAGTGGTCTTGGTTTTCCCCACAGAGAAGGGTCAATACCTCTTCTTTTCCCTCTTCCCAATCCCCTCCAAGATCAATGTCATACGCATCCACCTCTTCCGTAAGCAACTGATGGGAAGTTCTGCTGCCCCTGGACCATCTGGTAAGCTTCCCTGCCTTGGAAGTATTGAACTTAGACAGTTTATCGGTCCTAAAGGCCTCCATCTCCCCCTTTGGAGGCACTTTTTTCCCCAGCTTCAGGGGAAGTGTCTAAATCCACTAGTTGCGAGTCTTGGATTCTTAACTGGTCCGGTCTGATCACTGTGAGGGGTGTCACTATGGCCAGTTCATCCAAGTCTTCGGTCCTCCTGCCTCGCCTCTTTTTCCTCCCGACATGCATCCGCCATAGGAGGAGAACCAACCCTCTCAGGTGGGGCTACCACAATTATCTCGTAAAATCCACTATCTCATTCGTCAGGAGTGAGGTTGCGCAAAATGGATATTAGAAGATCTATAGCAATTTCCCCGACACCGACCTCGCTTCCCTGCAACGTGAGTAACACTCCCTTATACCTGTTTTGGTACCTCATCGATTCCTGGAGCCTGAAATAGAACATCCTCTGCTGTAATTTTTCTTGCCCCTTTTGATCATGCTCGCTTGCATCTTGCACATTCCTCTGATCTTGCCTTGATGCAGTCCCTTTGCGAGCAATAATTGTCGTTCCTGATTGATCCTAGCTCATCGGATCAATCTCTCCCTAGGCTTGATGATTCGGCTCGCCCGAATCCTGCTCCAACTAAGGGGTATCTTCTTTGTGGCCTGACAACTCCTCGTCCTCTCCCTGAGCACTTGTCGACCTTTACTCCTCCTTCAAATCCACAACATCCCCCCGCTCCGGAAACCGCCAAAAATACCTTGGGCGTAGCTTTCGGACCTCCCATAAGTCTGGGCCGGTTTCTTTCATTACCACGGACACCCCTGAATTGTCCGTTCTTCTCCTTCAATTTCCATTATCGACTCCACGTCCCTTGATTTTTCCAAAACCAGGTCCCACACATTCGCGAGCTTGCCAATTTCCCTTAATTGGCATATTGAACAGAGAAATTATCCAGATTTGGCCTAAACTGGACTGGCTTGCAGCATGGACTGGGCCACATATTGAAACGATATGAAAACCGGTCTAATTGTGATGGGTCCTAGGGTTCGTCACCCTTTGCCGCCGCCAGTAGCCCCCCTCCCCTACCTGGACTGCTTTGACTCCGGCCACCTTGGTCCAATCCACCTCCGATCTCCCTCGACCGCCAGCGAGTACTTTCCGACCAGCCACTGTCTTCATACCCTTCTGCCTGCATATCGCCTAACCAGCAAAGCTCGAGGCCTTCCAGGCTGAACGAGAACCCTCTCCCTCCCAACATGAGCACTACCGGATTGGGTGGTGTTTGCCACTGACGTCTGAGAACAGAGGATCTACAACCATCACATCCACTGTGAAGCTACTGTCTCTCTCTATTGTTCTTCGTGTTCTTCAGAACTCGTGTCTGAAGACTCAAGGTC
>JAYMTP010006723.1:0-11758 GCA_036897365.1 Geranium brycei | reverse complement strand
CTAAGTGTTCACATGCACATTAAGAGTTGTCTAAAATTAATTTGACAAGTCGGAGATTAGACAAGTTGAAGATTAGCATTAGGGAGATTATTACAATATTATTATTCTTTGCTATTTTAATGAATCAGATTAAGGTTTTATTGAGATTAATTAATACAATAAATAAACGAATCAGAATTTACGGACAAAGCGACCAATCTGGGGGCGAAGTTTTCTCCATCCCAACAATATGCTATATTTGTCGAATGATGAATTGCTTGACAAAATGAATCCAGCAATACGATATGTTTTTCGACAAAACTGGAATTTACAATTTGGTGTAGGGAGGATACAAGCGGGTATGAGATGGTTTGAGCGGTTCTCAGCTGTCTCATACCCTCCACTCCCTCCACTCAAAATTTTCCATTATTTAATCATAAAATTTTAAGTATATAACAATAACTAAGTCTAACATAAATTCCCGATCTTTATTTCAAAATCAAACAATTTAATGACCAAAAGAATCTTTCTCGTATTTTGTTTTTAATCTTATTTATGAATAAATTAACTATTATTTAAAATGTATCGGAGAAGGGTCGTCCCGTCCATGCCCAAATCCCCATAAACCACCCTGTTCCCCGTTAATTTTCCGGGTTCACCATCCCGATCGGGTTCTCAATTCCCACCAGGTAAAAAAAATTTATCCCTAAATCAAGTCTTGTATGTATTAGGAAAATGTAATATTATACACACTACTAAATGTAATCAAACACTTAAACATGTAGTCTGAGACTCAAAGTTCGAATCTCCAAACAAAGAGTAAAGAGATCTATGAAAGCTCATTCCACTCAGATCCCACACAAAAATTACCTCCAATTCCATCATCTTTATGAGTGAGGCAATTACCTTACAAAGCTCACCCATTCACAGAAAAACTCAAACCAAACAACTTGTATCAAAAGTACAATCCTCTCCTACAGTCTGGACTCTGGAGGGACCCAAAAGAGAGAAGAAAAAAAGTAGGGAAAGCAAAATCTTATCTAGACCCACCATTACCATATCCATGAAACCAAACATATCATATCATGTCTGCAACATGCATAAAAATGTACCTCCAAAATAAAGTTTGGCCCAGATCAACAAGATTATACTCGGAAAAATATATTTCCACACAAAAAATACAGGTTTCATCTCAAACAACGACGAGCGCGAATTTTAGAGTGTAGAAGTGGTTTACGATTATTGTCATGTACGCATGTATATCAGAAACAATTACAAATAAAACATCTCCTCGCGGGGAAAAGGGGACAGTGACCTGCACCTGGTAGATCCTGAGGCGTGATGGGTATGTTGTTGACGATTATTGGTCCCCTTGCATCTTTATTCGCATCTTGTATTGCAAGGTAGCTGGAGCGCAATCAAGTGGCGTTTCTCCTGAAAGCAAGAAATTTCTATTGTTGACCGATTTGACAGTGAACGGTACATCACTAGGAAAGAGCAAAAGCAGAAAATATCCCACAATGGACGGCTTCTATGTACCAACTACATTAATTTTAAAAAAAGGTTTGTTCGTTCATTTAAAGTATTGTGTTGTGGGAGAAGGTGATATTTTACAGAAAAGAAAAACGTGATTGAAGACGTTATTAGAGCTTGGTGGTCTTCTACCAGCAACTCCAAGGGCTATAGCCTATAGGCCCTTCTCATTGTTCTAACAAAGTCAGTGTGGTTTTTTGTTTATGAAACAGTATTGATAACATATATAGTTTCTAGGTAAGCAGCTTTATTTAAACTATGGGAATTGCGATTCAGGAGCAGTTTAATCTACAGCCAAAATGTCCCGATTTTGGATTCACACTTCAAGGATACTAGTTAAAATCCTAATTGAACAGGAAATCATTGCTTGGCATGAGATTAATTACCTTGTGCGTTCTTGTAATCCAGGCTTGCTCCATGTTCCATGAGGATAAATGCTATATCAGTTCGGTTAAATACTGCGGCCTGTATGTACCCCGGTGGTTCTGTGATTAGTATCATGCAGTTTTCAAAGAAACAGAAGATATAGAAACCAGATGGAAATGCAAATGAAAGAGGTACCAGATGTAGCAAAGACATGGATTGTTTGTCTCTATAATTAGCATCCACACCCTGCCAATGCGATAATATGTAAGAGCCGAAATAAATCTATGGATGCACAATTTCGTACTAGCGTGATAGATACCTCTGTGAGAAGCTTGTTCACTGCAGCTGTGTCACCATTCTTAATAGCTTCTCTCAATCCCTAAAGAGCAAGGTAAATGGCATCAATGTATAAGCATAAATAGATAGTCTACATTCAATAACTAGTAAAAAAAAACTCCAGCTAAATTAACATTTAAAAACTACTTCAAATAGATAAATTACACACTCCACACCTCTCCATTCACTTCATAATCCATCTGAGGTCTATCTGATGTGCCATTAGTCACTTGACCGGGAGTGAGGAGAGAACTGAAAGTTCCAAAATTTTCATATGTTAATGATACCAGATAAAGTTTCACGATATGCATATCTAACACAAGTAAAATAATCACCGGCTTACAACATGAAAAATGGATATGTCATTATTGCTATACCCATATATAGTATACAATTCCAGATGGACAATGAGAAGCAGACCTGCAAAGGCTAAGTGCGCTACTTTCTAATGCAAGACGATAGAGCCAGAAATCATGAACGAAAATTAACTCTACAAAAATACATTATGCCAAGAGGTACAGAGATTGGAACTCAAAACCTTAGGTCTAACATACCTAATCTTGCTGCTTGAAGTGGAACTTCTATTCTTTGGAGCGGAATCCACTTTCTTTGGTTTAACATTTACCTGAGGTGTGATGCTAGAAGTAGCTTTCTTCTGCCACAAATATAAGTTGAGTTTCAGACGTAAGGACAGTACTGGAAACATCATAAAAACTGAAGGAGTTCAAACCTGCAGAGGGGGCGCATCTGTGGATGGGGCTGGAGCTTCACAAATGCATAATGGCATTCCACACTTACATTCTGGAACACCTAAAACAGGGTGATGCTCTGCAGTTGGTTCAATCTTTGAATCAATGTCTAATCTAGAAACTGCATCTGTCACGTGATCAACTTCATCTATAGAAGCTTGAGCTCCATCTTTCGCGAATCTGGATAACAATACAGTTTAGAAGAACAAAAGTATACTAATCTCATGTGTAAAAGAGAACATTTCTAATCCCATCAGAAAATAAAGTAATGGACAACAACGTCGACAAGTTTCTCCAATGGAATATGCGCACATAATCACAAGAAATTTCCAATTAACATTCACAAAAGGAAGAGATGAGATGGTCTCAAAACAGAAGCAAAAAGGGCGTGCTAAGTAGCTAAGATGTCTTCCATGGGGCTATGTAGACAAGAGATTGCTTTAATATTAGCTCAGCACATAACTCAAAAGTTAGACACACTTGGTAGGGTGAGATTGGGAAGTTCCCTTCAGAACTCATTGACGTTGGTGTTTTAGCCATATTTATAAAGGTAGAATGGTTAGCATCCCGTTGCGAATTCCTTACTACATAGTTTTAACTATATACCATACCATCATTTGTCAGGCAGGGTCAATGAGAACGACTTATTAAACTCAACAGTTAATATACATTCAAACCCAACAGTATTAGACATACACATCTCCAGTATTAATCAAAGAAGGTTGCATCCCCATTAGATGAAAAAAATTCCCAGTATTCCCACTGACAGTACTACAAGTAAAATATTCCAAATCCCAAAAGATATATTCGGTTGTCTATCAAACTGCCGAAGTGTCAGGCATTTAAAGACATTAAGCCAAGGGTTTATCTATCATGAGGAAGATCAAGTGTTGAGTTTTACCTTTAGCAGTTCAAAAACTTTGTTTAAGTTGGTGATAGGAATATGAGTGATAAGCTCACAAATGAGGTGCGAGTTGGGATGCATGATACCTTAGTTACCATAGTTTGTTTCTTTATCACAAATTCATTGTCAATGTGTGCATCATAACCAAAGTTATGGGCTTACATTTGATCTTCTATAATACTCAACATTGGTCTCATGCACTTCGACTTATTTACTCTACAACTCCAAGTTACTTAATGAAAGGTGGCAACTTTATGGTGAGTATCTCAGAAAACCATTTGCCCAAACAAATCATTTCGGTAAGAAGTAACTATGGAGCCGGAAAAAATAAGTGGAATTACGATTCATGTTGTCACGTTTCAGTCCAAAGATATAACTGACACAATTTGGACATGTGAGTTTCCACTAAAAAGTTGAAAACTGAAGTTTTTACTTCTTTTGAAAGCAAACAGAATTGGATCATTTACCGAGAGGAATTGTTGAAACATTCTGCACA
Source organism: Geranium brycei (assembly GCA_036897365.1). NCBI lineage: Eukaryota > Viridiplantae > Streptophyta > Magnoliopsida > Geraniales > Geraniaceae > Geranium > Geranium brycei. The sequence continues at coordinate 7,395 of JAYMTP010006723.1, read as the reverse complement.
AACTCTAACGTCCGAGTGAATACCGAATTGTGGTAAAGCCTGAAAAATAGTGCACAGGAAAGAGAACACAATTGCTCAATCGAAGTTTATTTCTTCACAAATTTGCTGTTACTGTTAGAAAACTAAAACCCAAATGGAAAAAGCCATACCATTTGATTTGATGAGTGTTCATGACACAGTGTCCTCCCACAACATCGACAGTGATGCTGCAAAAGGAAGAGAAAGAAAATACATAAGAATTAAAACCAGGCCAAAATCATAGCATAAAGCAAGGCAAGCTCATATTCCATATTGTAGCACTATTATCATATAGGTCAAACCATACATGAATGAACATATGCTTTCAAAATTCAAACTTCAATTAGACTATTCTTCCAACACCAGAAAAGAAGCAGTAAAACACCATTTGAGCTCACTGATTCTTCACAATTCCCTCTTATCACTGCTTCTAACTCATATCGTACCTCTGTAACCTCTAAACACTCTATAGTCTATACATAAGAATAAAACTCGTGCATAGGCGTGGACGAACTTAAAAAAAAGAACAATCCTGCATTATAGCAAAAGGGCTTCACCACCGTATAGAAGAGGTTCAATACGTCTAATCAAATGTTTGGAACCTCTTCAATTGATAACAAAGAACAAAGGGTATGTATCAATTTCGTATTAGAACTTAGAAGCTTGTACATGACACATACTGATTCAACCGAACAATTTGCACTCTCTAAAATCCATCAAACAATGACCAGTAACCAAGTTTACGATAAACCCAGCTCCTCCGTGATATTCGGGATACCAAATAATCTACATCAATCTAGTGATCACCATATACTTTCTGCACCAGCCATTGAAGCCAAAATGCAGATATATATATCCAAAAACCAAAACGTGCCTCCCATCCACTAAAATTGCATTATAGCAAAAGGGCTTCACCACCACAGGGACGAGATTCAACACAGCACACCGACTCAATCACTTAAAACCTCTTTGATTGATCATAAAGGAAACAAAGGGTACATATCCATTTAGAATCAGAAACTCGTACAGATGCAACACACTGATTCAACAAACAATTTGCACTCTATAAATCTACCAAACACCAACCAAATAGATATTCAGGACACCAAATCATCTACTCCAATCTAGAAATCCCCAGATACTTTCTACACCAGCCATTGAAGCCATAATACAAATATATTTCCAAAACCCACCTCCCATCCACTAAAATCACCAAAACTGAACCACAAAAGAACTCGATTATTGGATATTAGCCAAACAATCAACCAACCCAAGCCAAATGGAGAACATGCAGTCATCACAAACGTGTGCGAAATCGACAGCGGAAACTGATTGAAGATCAATCCAACAGCGAATTGAATCGGAATCGATGATTTACCCGGCGCCTGAAGGCGTTGAAGCTGCACTTACAGACGTCGCAGCGCGCCGATTCCTGGAAAGGCGGTGGCTCCGACGACATTTCTGGAGCCTTCTCTCCTCTTCCCGCCGCCGCCGATCAGCGGATCTACGGAGGATCGGAGCGGTGGATCCGATGGCGATAGCGACGATCACAGCGAGGAGCGAAGATTTGGGACGGAGCGTTTCGATCGCTACTGTGCTGGGTTCTGTTTTCGTTCTCATCTGATCCAAAATCCAGAGACTCCTGGTGTAGGGTCGGGTTCGGATCCTCCGGCGTATCCGGCCCGTTCACGGCTCGGCTTTGAGTCGGTTTGGTTTGGTTTTGAGCTGAATTGGTTAGTTCGGTTTTAAGAAGAGAAAATTGAAACCGAATCGATAGAATTTGGTTTGATTTTTATAAACCGAATTTCATGAAAGCCTTACAATTCACACCGTTTGACTTGTTGGTTTTGGGTAGGATTTTTTTATAACCGATTTTCATGAAATTTTTACATTTTTTGTCGATCCTGACTTATTTTTCTGTTTTCCCAATATTTAAAGGTTCAGATCGATGACTTAAAATGAGCCACGTGTTTAAATTGATCGATTTTCAGTTTGGTTCTATTTTTTTATCAATTTTTATTTTATAAACTGAACCGAACTCAATTATAATTTTTTCTATTTGATTGTTTTTGGGTTGGTTCAGCTCTGCTATTTTTTGGCAACCTTATTTCTAGGGGTGTTTATTTCGAACCCTGGAGGAATATAGCAACAAGACAGGTTCAAGGCGGATTTAGTGATCCTAGTCAAATCACGAAAATTGGCGTCAATTTCGAGAATTATTGCCTTTATATAGGATGACAACATGTCAGATTTGGTGATCATTGTCCTTACCTTGTAGGATCAGGGACATTAGGTTTTGTAGCGTTCGAGATTTTTTGTCATCCCTATCATGAACATGTCCCGAGCCGAGAGTCGAGTTCAATTGTACTTAAAAAAATTGGGAACCTTGGATAATGGTTTGATTTTAGCATAATTTTGAGAAAATTATTGAATTGTGTCAGTTCTAATTTTACTAAACAAGTAAAATGGTTAATCAGTAAATAACCGAACGGTCAAGTGGACACGTGTAGCGCTATCATCCTTCTGCACAACACTCACTTTCTGTTTTTTACTATTTCTAATATTTGCTAAATTTAAATTTGGGTTACGTGCGTATGATTATACTGGAGTTTAGTATTATGTTGCCTAGAATAAAATTGTGTAATCAGTCAATAAATAATTATACAAACCTAATTTAACACATAAATTAGATCCAAAATAAAGACTCAAATTCAAGTAATTATGACCGAACCGTAAAAATTCTTAAACTAGAATGTGTATGGAGGAGATCGTCGTTGCATAGTTGATCGGGAAGGGCGGGGAGGCCCAAATCGAAAACCTTGTTCGGAGGAGCTAGTCGCAAGGAGGTCAGCGTTGTAGAGCTACTTAGAGAGGGCGGAGAGACCAAAGTCGAAAACCTTGCCCAGAGGAGCTAGTCGCAAGGAGGTCAGAGCTGCTTGGACCGAGATTTGCTCGCCCAAAATCGTCATCAAGAACTAGATAGCGATAACAAGACATAGGTTAGGGCTCAGTGACTTACCTACCTGAGCCGCCACCAATTTCAGGTGAAACTTACCTACCGAGCCTCCGACAATGGCACTAGCAGTTGTCGCTGAAAAATATACCTCTCCGAAAAATAAATAAAATGTTTAATTTTTTAATTATAAAAAACATATTTATCCTTAAGTTAGAAGGAGAATGTGTTATTTGATCGAGAGTGAATATGTCATATCATATTTCATGATAAAACACATAATAAACATATGGTGATGGTTTTTTTTAGACATTTTACCTCACATTTGGTTTGATTGAAACACAATTAAGTGTACCAAAAAAATAGCTTAGGTATCTATAAATCAAGTTTTAAAGTTCGGAATAGTGATGTGTAATTTTCTCAATTTAATACTAAATGAAAAAGCTAGAGATCAAATCGATTCATCTTAACTAATTTTGTTAGAGAGCAATATGATACAGTATAAGAAAATATAGTAGTGACCCTAAATCCTAATATTACAATAAGAAACTAATATTATACAATATTCTAATATAATTAATTACCATAAAATAATAATATAATATAATTGAGTTTTGTCTTAGCATGCTTTTGAAAATTTGATTGATAATGAGGGACATTTTTTTCATTTTCCTACAAAAACTAACTGATATCTAACCTCGTTGTCTAAATTTATACAAAATGAAACTTTACTAACCCTAAAATCAATTTTTTAACTTAAATGTACCCAATTAAAAAATGTGTCAACTTAAGTGTACCTAAAAAAATCAATTTTGTCACATAAAAAAAATTACATCAATACCAAAGTCGATTTTATTTATTTATTTAAAAAATACTTATTAGGTGAAAACAAGTAACGTAGTGACAAGTGTCGGCAGATGCGAGGACATGACAGCAAAAAGAGGGAACATATCCACATGCACAAATAAAATCACGTGTTAAACATGAAATCGAAAAGGTCAAAAGTACAATGCCACGTTGCCACCAACCATTGGTTGAGAAAATAAATACAAATTATAAAATAATATTAATTCTGGTCACCTTCTCAACCGCAATAAAATTGTTCATCTTCAAGCAGAAGCAAAGAGACGGTCTCTGAAAAATTCCGATTTCTCTGCAAATTCCGATTGTCTCAGGGAGCGATTTTTTGGGTCGGAGCTCATGGAAGAGGTCGATTTGACGGCGTTGGGGGTCGCCGGAGAAGAGGCGAAAGCGCCGGAGGGACTGAGCTCTTGCGGCGATGCTAGATCTTCGGATTCGCTGAGCAAGATGGAGGATGGGTCTAGGTATGGGATCTGGAACTCGAACTGGTGATTTGATTGGGTTTGTTGACACTGATTCACATGATTGGCCATGAATTTTGCCCTATTTAATTTTTAGGGCTTAATTAATTGTTGGAAATCTAAGGAAAATTGTAAGTTGTTGAGATAGATCCAAGTTAAAACCTTCAGAAAGCTCAATCTGGCGTGGTGAGAAGATCTGTATGATTTGAATGGGATCTGGTATTTTCTAGTATTTATGTGGGTGTGTTTGATGGGAGAGAAAAATGGTGTTTTTGATATGTGAATGTGTGTCCATGTTGTTTATTTTACCTGCATAGACCATGGATTTTGATTTTGTTATGTACTCAAAAATATTATTAGCTTAACAATTTTGTTCATAACATGACAACATTGTTCTATAAATTCCAGACTTGTCCGATGATTGATCCTGAAATTTGATTTATTTTCTGATTAATCCGCGATTAGTTCCCACAAGGCCCTCTCCTCCCGACTAGCGCCTAGTTTTTTTAGAACACTGATGACAAATACATAGCCCTCTTAGGCTAGTTGAATCCATCCTCTACGAAAGAATGCCCCTGCTAGGGTACCTCAAAGGTGTTTGCTGAATGATTTGGTGATGTACAGAACATACCCTTTGTTGTTACTCTCGCGAAGGGTCTTTGCCGAAATTTTGGTATTGTACCAAACTTTATCGAGTGCCACACAATCCTTGCCCCTTATTGCTAGACTGCCCAGAAAGCGCTTGCCAAATTATTTTGTATGTTGAACCCCTAATAAGTAGCTCTGTATTTATGTGTATATGCTTACCCTAGTGATGGTCCTACAAAGCTTGGGCACCTGGATCTTACAGGCGTGTCCCTGTGTGAAATGGAAGGGTTCACATATGGAAAGATGTCTGTAGCTCAACAACCAAACTATTTGATTAAGAACTGAATGGTTACATTTTTTTGTGCTGTTTAAGGCCTGTGGCCCCTGAAGTGTGCATGCCTATTAATGCTGCGGGCCAACTTACTATTTTCTATGATGGAAGTGTTCGTGTTTTCGATGGGATCCCCTCAGAAAAGGTAGGGCCTTACTAACATGTGACCTCAACACTGTTGATATTCCCGTGTTCATGTGTGCTCAACACAATTCTGAATTTCTCCTCTTCGTCTTCTTTACAGGTTAACGAAATTATGCGTATAACTGCTGCCGCCGCTGCCACAGCTGAAAAAATCAAGATAGGGAGTGGCTGTCCTGTCTCTGCACCAGTGCTTACAAGGTGGCCGTCTTTGCTGAGCACATCTGCTGCAGTGGCTTCGCCACCGGCTCAGCTTCTTCCTTGCAAACTGCAAGCTGGTAATGTTATGGTTACTTGACTTTATCCATTACAAAATGCAGATTAAGACATCTTTCAAGTTGTGATACTAATTACTAATTTCCCTGTTTAAATATTGGCTCAGAATTACCCATCACACGAAGGCACTCCCTCCAGAGGTTCTTTGAGAAGCGCCGAGACAGGTACTCACTTTTACAACAATACAATGGTTGGCTGTTCATGGATCAGTTTGGAACCGAACTGACCAACTCAGTTACAGAAAAATCAAAACAGAAGCCAAACTGGTCTGATCTGACTCAGTTTGGTTTTCAATCGATCAATTTTCGGTTCGGGCCTCCAGTTTACTTGAACCAATTGTATATATTTTTATTTCAAGCCTTTTTGTCCTATTTTTTTATTTATATATTTTGTGTTGTCCTAATATGTTAGGCCCAATATTGATAGTCTAAAATGGGCCATGTTTCCAAACCGATAGGTTCTCTATTTGATTTTTGGCTGGTTTCACTACTTTGAATCAGTTCAAATTGGTTTTTTCTTGGTCCTGTTTGTTTTATTTTTAACAGCCCTAGCTCCTTCAATAGGTTCTACGATTGTCCATAATTGTTTGATTTATGCGATAATGTGAGTACTGTAATGCATACATTGCTCTAAAAATCCCTGACTTGTTCGATTAATCCTCTGTAATTCTCGATTAATTCTTCAATCCGATTAATTCCTGATTAGTTCCCAAAAGACCCTTTCCGCCTGACTAGCGCCTGGCGTTTTTTAGAACACTCAATGCATAACCCTTAATCATGGTGGTTTATAGTTCTGATATATTTGTACTTGTTACAGATTGGTGAGCAAGAGCCCTTACGCTACTACAAAAACAGCCGATGATACGAAAACCAGAAAGGATCAGGAGACTTCACCAGAGGTCGGAAAATCGAGCATGCTTGCAGGAGGAGTTGAAACTAACCAGGCCACTGGTCTTGCTTGACAAACAAGCCACTGAACTATGAAAACAAACTTCGAACTTTTTATCTACTGATGCATTATTAGGCAGTGTTATTTGTTATGTTAATGCTGTAGAATGTAAAGCGCACTAGTTGTGTGGAAAACTAAGTCTTGTGTGTGTTTGATGAATCTATCATGATGTCAATTTAGAGAAGTTGAGGTATTTGAAACTGTCTGTCGGACTCAAACTCGAAAGAGATTATTAGTTGAGCTTGATCTTGACTCGAAATACAATGGCAGCTTGAATTTGGTTTGATTTGGTTTGATTTGCTTAGTTTTGGTATTAGGTATATATGTTTATCAAAAATTATATAATTAATTAAAGGGGTAATTCTACGTCAGTATCTTAATTTTGTCTCATTTCGAATTCAGTACCCTAAGTTTGAAATTTTATTTGGCGGCATTCAAGTTTAATTAGTTGCTAATGAGGTTAAATCTAACAGTATTGATATACAAAATGACCAAAATACCCTTAGTATTAAATTTTTAAAATATACATATTTGATATTTTACCCTCAATAAAATAATGAATTGAACTTACACTTAAAGGGTATATTTGTCTTTTCAAATAACAAAATAAATTATATTAAAAACCAAAAATAACTTGTGAAATTACATATATTATATGCTCTTATCTTCAATTCATAAGTGTAAAATGTCTAAAATAGCCCTAACTATTTATCAAATTTTCAAAAAAATTGCCATCCATATTAATTTTCCCCAGTTTTCGTCGGCCATAAACTCCACCCTCTTCACCCACATCTTCTGCGCCTTCGCCGACCTCGACC
>JAYMTP010006722.1:0-11758 GCA_036897365.1 Geranium brycei | reverse complement strand
GTTCATCTGAACTGATTTGAACACGTTAACAGACATCATTCTGTCATCTAAACAAAATAGCCAATTTGTTCGTAACTACAGAAGTGAAATGCAACTAGCTATCTGGAAATACTTGTTTTCAGAACTGATCAGTTAAAATACCTCATCGTTTGAGCATGTCACAAAATGCAACTATCTAGCAGGTCTAATATGTTTTGCTTCAATTTACTGTAATTATGTGATTAAATATTTTTTCATCTACTCGATCATGATTAAAATAAGTTGGACTCTCTGTATATGAATGATTTACTTTTGAAGGTTTGGACAGTTCAAATTGAAATATACCGAAATAGAAATTTAGTACCATACACACAATATGGCCTTTTTCTGTGAGTTGTTATTTGTATCTTCACAAACTGCAACCCTGATGCTCACCATCTTACTTGTACTATATTGTATGATATTGATCGTGGATTAACACATTATATATTTGTGCATGAAATTATGTTTTAATGAAATATGTATACATCATGGATCATTGTACACCGTGGAGAGTAGCAGACTCTTCTCGATGGTTGTATTATGGTACAATGGATGCTCAGGTAACCCTAAGTCATTTAACTTCTAAATTTATAGTATATCTCCATGTGTTTGTCGATGTGGTTATCAATGTTGAATTAAATATTTCACATTAGAAAATAAGTATTCATAATTTTAAGTACAAATATTGAGATTTGATGAACTTGAAGTTCCAACAATATTTTATTAAGAATATTATGTCTTTTTCTTTTGATGATTTAGTTTGGTCACAAACTCATAAATTTTCTCAACTTGAAGTTCTAACATTGTCAAATAAAGGATTTTACTATGAACCTGACGTTCATGCAGACGAGTAGTTTATATGTTATTGAAATTTATATAACTCGATTCAAAGAGAGCTAAATTGACCAAAACTTGAGGTTTTGATTCAATGTACGAAACTGAATTTGTATGACCCGAAGTTCATATAGACCTTACATTTATAAGAACTTGAAGTTTTATATACAAGGTATATATCCTGAAATTAATACATTACAACATAAAATGTTGTGATGGAAACTTGAAGTTCCAAAGTTTACTTAGAGCCAAAAGTTCTAAATACTGTAAGAATATGTTGTACAAGAACCAGAACTTCTAAATTTTGAGCTTAGCAAATTGACAACATGTAGTCATCAAGATTGATGAAAATTATTTGAAACCAGGAGCCTTAAACAAAGAATCTTAGTAGAATAAATCAAAGATCTCTATTTTCATACTTCATATTATTAGTTTTGTTTTGAGATCTCTCCTCATGTACAATTTAGAGAATTGATCAAATTTTGGTTCCATTTTTGTTGTGAGCTCTATTTGTGTTTTATACCTCTGTGTTAGTCATGACCTGCAAACAGAATATTTCTCGTATTTTATCCCTTTTGTAGTCCTTGAATGATATATCACGTTGCTCATGTAGTAGCAAAAGGGGGGAGCATAAGGTTTTAAGAAATATTTCAGAGTTGATTACATGCCTATTTATCACTTGATATCGAGTTATTAATTCAGAAACCATTATACTTGCCTTGTTGATAATTCACAATTCATAAAAGTGAATGTGACATATTTGTGAGGGTCATTCTAGACTCGGGCAAGAAAGAGACTCCAATAGTGGTCATTATTGCATTCGAATGCATGATAACTCAATGTCGTAGGAGAAATAATTCCACCAGAAGTGGAGCAAATATGAAAGACACGACAATGAAAAGGCATGCAAAAGTGAACTCACAATAGTGATGATAAACCTATGTTATAGGCGTGATGGAACAAACAATGATCGAGTACTTGATATACGACCACAGATGTGATAGATTCATATATGAAATCATAACCAAAAGATGGTTGAGACAAATGTTTATACTAGATAGACTGGATCCTGCAGATCTAACTTAATGTCTCCAACATTTTTTTTAAGATGACGATGAATATATAGACCACAAGTGGAAATAAGAATGAATTTATTTTTAGCACTTCAAATGATATGGTAAAAAGCGTGTGTTGAGCAGTTGAGTCCTATGTGATATTGAACTTGAAGTTCTTTATTTCAAATATTTTGTGATTTGGCATAATCATTTTAGTCGTCTTGGATCATTGATGACATGTTGGATCCATATGGGCATTCACTGAAAAACTTGAAGTATTTACCGTCAAATGTAATTATTTGTACCGCGTGTTCACAAGAAAAAATTACGGCTCTACACTTTCAAACCAAGGTTAGTACTTAATCTCCATCATTTGTAAAAATACAAATGATTTTCCAAGTTTCTTCTATATTCAGTTAAATAAAACAAATAAAATGTCATTTTTGAATGAAATTAAAGGATATATTTCTTATTATTATTTTCTTTTTTTTAATTTGAATATTAGTTTACTCAAGTTTATTCAAGAGTTGTTAAATAAATCTGTTGGTTTGGAATGGGTGGGCAAATGCTTAATTGATTTCTTTTTATACCTTTACTAGTTATATATATATATGGTCATATTCATCTATTTAAATGGATCATTTAGTTACTTTATTGATATAGTTGAACATGGTCGTACATTTGCTTATTACAAACTTGTAATATTGCGTTCGCTAAACTGTTAGTACACATTATCAAGTTAATGACACATTTCAGTATTTTTTGCATTTATAATAGTGTGCATATTATGAATATTAGCATCCACAACTTGATATATCCCATTTATGAATTAGTTATGTTATACGAGTGTCTGTTGCACCCTCAACGGGGATTGAAAATTTATGATAACCTTAATTCACCATCCATTATCAAATTCCTTGAACCCCTAAAGGGTAATCGAGTTTACTCTATATCTCTTCCTGACTACTCGATCAAAGTTGGTCAAAATTTACTTTTATATATTGCATTTGCTTTAAAAGTATTCTATAATTTGTGCATTTGTTTCAACTTACAAAGTTTTTTGAAAGTATCTTATTTTACTAAAATATTGTAATTTTTGTCTTTCATGTGAATTATATACGAGCATATGTATTTTGTAAAGTGTTGCATACATAATGCTTGAAGCATTCGTAAATACATTGAAGAAGATATAGACATATATAGATGTTATCGAATCAATGGTGATAAGGCAAAAATAGTTGTGGATCCCTCTTGTAGACGCTAGAAGCATGAGAAGTCAGTATGAGAAAAATGTACTATTCCTCACATGAAAAAATTAGGCAAATAGAAATCATGAGAAAATTTTAGAGTTATTCTAGCAGAACCATTAATTCCAAAAGAATGAATAGTTTTAGATAAACTACCAAAGGTTCCAGAAGAACCATTAGTTTCTAAATACCTAAAGAAGTGAGAGAATAGAAAAATGAGGAACAAGTATGATTTATTTTTCGTATAAGAAAATGTTGGGATCGAAAGTTGACGATAATTGGGCATAGTAGATTAATCGGTTCAAGAAGAACCATTTGTTCATAAATGAAGTAGTGCATGATACAAATTTTGAGACACATAGTATTGTTAAATGTCATAGAAGACATGATTGGCCAAAGTTTGGAAGATTTCAAGGAAAACTGAGTTTACTGGCGAAACGCCAAATTATTTGGGTGCATAATTCAAACACTTGAAGTTGTTTGACCAATTGAATACAAATGAATATTATCAAGAAAATGGAGTGAGAAAAACGACATTGTTTGATATAAAGAAAGATATGTAGCACATATTTTTTTTCTCAATGACATGGAGTCGATTTTGATGAAACTTATTCGCTAGTGATTGATTTGACATTTTCATATATTTGACTACTTGCTTATGTGGTATATTAGATAATGATATTTATGTGAGACTCCCAGAAGGATTAAAATTGCCTGAAGCAAATGACTATATAAATCATTGTATAGACTGAAACAAATTCTATATTTGTCAAAGGATTAGAGTACGTCCGTGATATGAATTGAATTTGGACTCTTGAAGAGATTCTTGAGATGATGGAATATCTCAAAAGAAATTGAAGTGAAGTATTATATCGACGTGCAGATCAAGTATATTTTCAATGGAATTCTAATTCATCAGTATTCATATAGTAAGAAATTTCTAAAATATTTGATCATGGATAATGAGCAATCACCTAGTACTCCAATAATTCCTCAGTCTCTGGATCCAAAGAATGATATATGTATATTGATAAAGTAAATGAATACATTTTTGCTCTTGAAGTAGCATACATAATGTCGTCGAAACTAGTGTACAGAATTGACATATGCATCGACCTAGCAAGAAACTGAAGTAACTCTACCAGTTATCAGGGGGAGCAACAATGTGAAAATGATCCTATTTCGGAGTTATGTGTGTTGTACTCTTTTTCCCTTATTCAGGTTTTGTCCTACTGAGTTTTCTTGAAAAGGTTTTTAATGAGGCAACTATTAAACACATTCAAACATCACATAAATGTAATTGTTTGTGAATGGTGGTGTCCAAGGGAGAGTGTTGTAATATGACCCCCACCATTACATGTCCTAGAACGACTCTAACAGTAGAAGCTGTATAGGAGTACTATTACATATCCCTGAAGGACCGTGATTATAGACTTGGTGTATGATTAGGATAATATATTGATTGACCTATATATATGTATCTACTCTTGTATGATGAACACATCAATAATAATACTCAGATATATGATTCTGTTCTCCGATCTCTCTATTATTTACAACACAAATGATTTTATAAATTCATATTTTACTAATAGAAGAATCCAAAATTTTCATCAAATTCATATTTGAAGAGTATGGATTAAAATTCAGTTTCAAATTTCAATAAGAAATTCTTATAACAAAATGTTAGTAATTTATTCAAACTAAGATATATTTTTGTAAGTATACCTATGCATTCGAGCTTGAGTTATCTTTGAATCAAACAAAACATTAAGAACTACGGTATAATCAAGATTTGCTTCAATAAAAATAATTTTATGTTGAATTCATATTTTTCTATTTTTTTTGTTTGTTTTAGGCCTCAAAGTAGGTTGTGCCGGCCCTGCCAGTAACTTACCCAACGTATTGCAGGATAATTTTCTCACCCGCTACCCATGCAATAACTCGCAGGTGGCAGCCACATGGGTCAGCGGGTGAGTCGGGTCGCTGGTGATATTTGCTCTTCCTTAATCTCATCGATAGCTGAATATTTACAATATAGCATCATTTGTGAGCAAAGCAGCTATGAGATAGCTGAATATTTACAACATAGCATCATTTGTGAGCAAAGCAGCTAAATGATGTAATCTTGGTTTGCCACCTTCACCTCATGTGCCGAGATTCGCACAACACTCGAGACAGACACTTTGTTGTTGTCATTAACAAATCAACAACACCAGCTATGGCCCAAGAAGTGAAGGCGTTTGAGTGGAAGTGACCTTGAAGCTTAAAGGCATAGAGTATGAGTTTCAATCACATAGAAGAGGACCTCTCCAACAAGAGTCCTCTGCTTCTTCAATTCAACCCTGTCCACAGTTGTTGTGCAGAATGGAAAATCTATTTCTGGGTAAACCCGATGTCTTTGTACCAATGGATTTGGAGATTTCTTGATATTCCTGCTGTCAAAGGAGAAGCAAATTGCACACTATAAAACCCGCCATAGAATTGACCTTCGTTGCGCCCGTATATTGATTTGAACATGATTACGTATAGGGTTGTAACAAGGTTACGGTAATGGGGTTGGAACAGCTCAACACTTGTATCGTACAAAAGCTCACTCAAGTAATCCATTCGAAAACTTCTGTAGAAACTTTACTGGAGTTTAGATTTTAAACTTTTGAAGGGCATGCAAAAACTGAACTAAAATTTTAACACATAAAAGGTGTCACCACCAGCACTCATGGAGATATGCCCTTTCTAAGATAATTATCTAATATCAACATTTTCATTTTAAGAAAATCAGATAGAGAGAATAATGTTCAGTAATCATTAATCTCCCATGAGGCAATAATCCATTACTTCCGAAAATGAAATACAGGCGAATCACAGGAGTGAGCACTTATTTTGAAAACAAAGACTTGTCACATTCAGTCTACTATCCACAAGGAATCATGTGTGCTAAGAACTTCATGCACCAACTGACTTACATGCCACAAAAACATCATATGTTAGGAGTTACTCATGTTTTACTATGACAGCTTCAAAAATGCCATCAGACCTGAAATTTGGAGAAAAAAGCCTTGGATCAACAGGTCCTGGAAGGCTGAATGAATGCGTGAACTGTCCAGGTGGGCAAAGTTGCTGAAATTTCATCTCAAAAACCCGTGTGCGTTTCTTTATAGTTTTCCCACCACTCGTTGAGCCTCGAATATGAACTTTCCCATTAGATTCAATCTCACAGCTAAATTCACCTGCATTGACAAGGACATCACAAGAATCATAATCAATAATTAGCAACAATCATATGAGTTAGTGTATTGAAAGTGTTTGCTTGTGGCTACAAGGCAAAAAGATTCATCAAGTAGTTATGACCGATGTTGACTGTCCCTAAAGTACACGAGTGAATAACTTATTACCCAAAAGGGTTGTATCTCCTGAGGCCATAAACAATGAAATATGCAGAATCTCGTCCTGAGTAAACCAGATCTCACAGTTATTGTGCATGATATATGAAAGAGAGAAAAGCATAAATAGTGCCTTAACCCATTCCCTCAGGAGCAATTATGGCTTCCCCCAATGATTTAGAGCAAGAGAATTGGTGTCATAGCTTACTCACTAAGGAGCTTCATACATTAACAGCATGGTGTACATAAATATGAACATAGTAAAAAATTAGGTAGGTGAAATATCATACGGTAATCTCTCTTGACCCCAGGCAGAGCAACTCGGAAAAAATATGCAGCTTTGCTAACACCTATGTCCACAATGCCGATTGGTGGTCCAATTTTTCCCTTCTTTGCAGTCCCAGCCAAAACAATTGATGCATCTGATATACATTGATCCATATTTTGAGCAGTCAAAAGGGGCATTATGGAAGGTCCATCTGGTTTGCCGGTACATGGTAAATCTTCTTCTTCATTGCGACATATTGGCATAGGAACTAGACTTGGAGACACTGCAGTTTGTTGAGGATAAAGATGATGCCTTCTTTTATATGTTTCGAAAGTTTTTGCTGATAAATTACCATTTCCATCTGTAATTTTAACCTCATGCACCTCCTTACAATTTTTCGTGCATGTCTGAGCACCTTCTGTGCCAACCTGGAACTTGTGTTGATAAAATTGCAACTCATTTGTATCTATCTTCAAATTAACCATACCAGATAGGGTTCTAAACTTTGCAAGGTCATCTCGACTAATATACGATATAACAGGATCGGCGATGAGAACAATCCCTTTCACATTCTTGAAGCTATCTGGGAACCAGGTTTGCTTATGAAGATTTGAGGGGAATATGCTTGTGAACTGTCTACTGTCCTCTGTCAGCGCAGAGCTTTGAAAAGGAAGGATACCCTTTACATACATATGCAGCAGATTCGGTTTCAGGATCAAGTAAGGACTAGCATTTCTAAGAACGTAGTAGTATACTTTCTCCAATAAAGAAATACTGAGAAATGAAGGGTTGATATCGTCTATAGTGTAGGGAGGCAAGCCTTGAGCTATTCGCTGGAAAGCAGATCGTTTTTGGTCATCAGACTTGATATCAGGACCCAAATAAGTGGTCATGATGAAGTTGAGCAAAAAATGCTGATCACTGAAAGTTGTTTTGATACCATTATTCCTCTGCAATTCCATGCTTCTACCTTAGTTTCTTACTGTATTACAGAGTGATCTGGCAGCTACATGGGAAAGAAGTTACACTTGTGTTAGCGAGAAATGAATAATTAACAAGACAGAGGCTTAGCTAAAAAACACACATAGTCAACAATTGTGTTTATTTCTTTATTTTTCTCAATTGAACTCATCAATACCAACAACTTTGGGAACGGAATGATTGGACAGTTTGTGTTTGGGGTTTTGGAACATGTTTCCTCCTTTCAATTGAAAATGTATTTACGTTCCACAGCAAGTTCTCACCTTGAAGTAGATCACATTTCTACAAAATCTCCATTTTCATGTCATTTGATAAGGCCATAGTGTATCTAGATAGATACCAATATCTCACCTCACCTCTGATCAACCAGTTATTGTGTTTGATTCAAACGAGTTACCAGTTGATATATGAATCTGATATCTAGGTTGATATATGAATCTGATATCTAGGTGCGCGCACACACACACACGCACGCGCGCGCGAAGATTCATCTTATATATGCATGCATAAAAGATCATTGTAAATCAAAATACCATGAAATTGAGGTTCACAATTTCAGGAAAGGAACCCAATCCCGTCTGAATTTGTAGCAAAAATCAAGGAAAAAGGCATTTCCATCAAACAAGGAAATTGTTTTCTCTTTCAGTGATCAAGGAAATGCAATCGAGAAATCAATTATAACAGAAATGAATGAGCAAAGTAAACCCTAAAAACGAACACGAAACAAAGAGAATAAGGTAAAAGGAGGCTGAATTTAATTACCGTAGAATTTGGCGAGGAGATATTGGCAGAGTGAAAATGGAATATAAAAATGATGAAAGAGGAAGCAGCGGTGGCGGATCACCTCTCTCACCTTGTCAATTTGAATTGTTTTGTTGCTGCTACTGCTACTGTGCTACAGCTAGTATTAGTATTGGGATTGGTCGTTCCTGGAAAATGAAATTGATACATTCTGTTCTGACTTGAAACAGAAACAGAAACACGTGGTCATCAACTGCCACGTACACCTCTCTCTCTCTCTCAATCTCATCAATCTAATGTCCATCATCAACCCAATATGTGCAACTCGTTTGCCCAACCTTTTCAAAGTTACTTTATTTTTTTATTTTACTTCGTAAAAAAAATAATGACAATTTGTTACCCCTAGTTATAGCGAAATGACACTTTCATACCATAACTAACTTTCTCTCTTTTAATACTATGACAATTTTTTTGTGACAACATACCTCTAAAATGCTTAAAATACCTAAACTACCCTTAGTTCAATTGAAAAAAATAGAATTGAACTAATAATGAAATCAAAATGGTTCAAATTGAACCGGTTTAAATCAGATTCCTTGGTATGACCGGTTCAAAGCCTTCATTAATATAATAATATCACAAATATTTAATAAAATATTTTTTTGTGATATTATTATAATAATTAATATAATAATATCACAATTAATTACTATATAATTAATATAGTAATAATATTATATTAATTACGGTTTTGAACCGGCTAGATCAAGGAATCTGATTTAAACATACATAATTTAAACCAGTTTGATTTCCCCATTAGTTCAATCTTATTTTTTTCAACTGAACCAGGGGTAGTTTAGACATTTTAGAGGTAGATTGCCACAAAAAAATTGTTAGCATACTAAAAAAGAAAAAAAGTTAGTTAGGGTATGAAAGTGTCATTTCGCTATAGTTATGTATAATAAAGTGTCATTACCCCTTCGTAAAACCTCTCCGCCCTTCCAATGATATTTTAAAATAAAAATACTTAGGTGACACTAACACAATCAAATGAAGATGCACTTCACTACTCTTTTGAAATAATAGTAGAGGGACATACGAGTTATGCATAGTTGTCATATTCACTGGCAGATAAAGGTGGAAGATGTCCCTTTCTTAGATTTTAATGTGTATTATTAGTATATATTAGGGAAAATGGTAAAAAAGTGTTCCTATAATTGTTTGCTTTTGCAAAAACTTTCCCTTCACTATATTTTTGTAAAAATTCTCCCTTCCTCATGTTCAAATTTGCACGATTTGTGTAAATCCGTGAAAATTAACAGGAGTGTCACTTACGTGTTGGACGTTTGAGTTAGCACGTTTAGGATGGGCATGGGGTCTAGAACCGGACCGAACCGGTCAAAAATCATACCGGACTGGACTCCCTGGTTCTCTATTTTAAGGACCAGAACCGAAATCGTTACCTGCAGCTCTCATTTCTCCGCTCGCGGTTTCGGTTCGAATTCGGTTTACGATTCCGTTGCCAAAGTGCACACCCCTAAACTCGTTTGAATTATCACTTAAGTGACACTTTCATTAATTTTAACGGATTTGAATAGACAGTGCAAAAAATAAACATGAGTAAGGAAGAGTTTTTTGCAAAAATAAACATGAGTGAAACCTGGTTATGGGCCTATGGTTTGCTATAGGCCTATGGTTTGTTTATTTATGAAACAGTTATATATCACGTGGCATGGGATGGCTTCAAAACCTGCAGGCTTTCTTGGTTATGGATTCTGGCAATTTTTTGAAATATTTGTTTATGGTTGCAGGTTGGTGATGGAACCACTACGGTGGTGCTCCTTGCAAGAGAGTTTCTGAAGAAGTCAAGCATTTCATACAGGATGGAGTCCACCCTCAAAATTTAGTAAGAAGTTACAGGACTGCAAACTATTTTGTATGTTTTATCTGTTACACTTGTTCATCATTTAATATATTCCAAAATATACGGTTTCAGGCAATTGAGAAAATCAAAGAACTACATTCAGAATAGAGGGAAGGAGTACACATTGAATTTTCTTTTACTGGAAGAGGAAAAAATGGCGAGTTCAAATTTGTGCTAGAGTTATAATTCAATTTATATTTTGGTTGAGTTTACGGCATAATAAGTAGTGTATTTTTAAAAATCTACTTGAAAACATCGTCACCCGAAATCGTCAACAGACCAATTGGACCATTTGTGGTGGTTTTCATTGTTTTTATCTATACGCAATCTCAGCTTGAAAGGGATTTTTGAAACACAATAAAAAGGTTTTTCTCTCTCAGAAGAACACATTGACTTGCAACTCCTGAATGAGGAAATTAAATCTTTGGGATGTATGTGGGATTTGCCAAACTCTTTACAAGGTTTTAGTATAAAGATACAACATTTTTGTTTGGAGACATCACTATTTGTTGTATTAGGTTTGCTACCAGAAGCTGGAACAATTCATGATGTTGGTTATGGCTTCCTTCTCGTGGTACTCTATAGTGTCTCCATGCCTATTTTATTGAAAAACCATTTAATCCAAGCATGTTACATTTTATTTCTAGGTCCTTGGGGGCAATGGTTGTTGTTTTGGAAATTACATTAGGTTCTCTATTGTTCTCCTTTTATGTGCTCAACGTGTACCTTTAAATTGAGGAGGGTGTCTGGTAAAAAAAAATTGAGCTTTTTGTGCAGTCTGTTTGTGGACCTTGCATATATTTCTTGACTACGATATTGTTTGTAATTTTTACTATGCATAAAATGATTTTTTATGAATAGTTAATCAGTAACTTGAGAAAAATAGGTGATTTGTATTTCAATTGAGCGTGTGTAGTGATGAATTTTATTGTTATTTTTCTGAGCAGACGAAGTGAACACATTTTTTGAAGATAAAACGAATTTTATTAATTAAATAGTAACTAACCCGGCATTAAGCTGAACAGCTGAATACAAATAGTGGGACAGACCCCTAACCATGAGCTATTTGATTATGAGCAAAACACAGAACACATGTTTCGATAGTGGATAGTGTGCAACGCCGTTCACTAATGATTCCTCTAAAGTTGTTCAGCTCGACCTGTTTAACATCATGTAGAGCCACGGCCTCCACCTCATACGAGTGGAGAAATCCCGTGATCCTGCTACAGAAAGCTTTACACAGGCATCCATGATAACCCCGGAGACCAATCGACTCGAACCAGTTAGCATCATGCAGAGCCACG
>JAYMTP010006721.1:0-11761 GCA_036897365.1 Geranium brycei | reverse complement strand
ATGCCCTCACCTATACTTCTAATTTTCAAACATATGTCATCCATTCTTTCTCTTCACCCTCTCTCTCTTCCCTCTTTCTCTCTCTCACTCCTCTCCCTCACACGAGTGCAGCCAAACCCAGCACATTACATACAACAAATACCAATCACTAAGCAAATCAACAACAAAAATAAGCAACCATCAAATGTGAAGTGGCAATGCTTTTGAACTTGTTAGTTATAGAGAGTAGAGATATGTGTTTCTCATACTTACAAACATAGACTCCAGAAAGAGCTATACAATCGAGACAAAACATAGCATCAAACCAAAAAATATCTTGTTTCACTTTCAACAATTTCTCATATTTTTGCACAGTTAGTGAGTTCATTGGTTAATTAACTTTTGATTACAACTAAAGTGGACTCTGCGTTTAACTGATCAATCAAACCAAAACTATAAAAATTCTCTCACAGCTAAACTTGTGTGGCTTCATTATTTTCAGGCTAACCTTTCTGTATAATTGAACTTGTTCATCCAAATTGTGTACACAAAAACATAGGGACATTAAAATCGCAATTAAAATTTCAGAAAGCAGACCATGCTGAAGAGCTTGGCGAGGGCCTTATCGGGGTTGGGGACGAAGTCGATGTAGGCAAAGATGCGACCTTTGGTCCTTATAATGTCGACGCTCTAAACAGTAGCGTCACTAGTCCAGATCTGGGAAGCGAGGCTCAGCCGTCGCCGGCCTCGGTGCCCCAATCCCAATCTCACCGTGTGCACCAACACAACCCGTGGACCAGAACAATATGAGTCCTTGTACTCATTTTGTTTGCACCAAATTGGAGTTTGGGTGTCCACATAATCACTTTCAATTGAAGGATAGCAATATGAGGGAGAGGAGTGAGAGAGAGAAAGGGGGAAGAGAGAGGGTGAAGAGAAAGAATGGATGGCATATGTTTGAAAATTAGAAGTATAGGTGAGAGCATTTTAGTCTTTTCAATCCAATTTTAATAATTTTTACCCTTTAAGGGTATTTTAGTCATTTCACATGTCAAAAATGTTAAAAACTAACGGAATTGGACGGAGATGTGGAAAGTGAAAATTTTGCAAATCTTAGGTGTAGCCATCTGGAAAAAAAATTCTAGGAGTACCCACCTGAAAAACAGACATATCTAGGGGTAGCCACCTGAAATTATCCCTAAATAGTATGTTCCACATCCTACTTATCCCAATCGGCTTTCTCGTCAATAACTAATGTATTGTACAAAAATTTAAAATTTGAATGAAATTAGTACCAATTGGAGATCAAGTGTCAATTTGCTAAAGACATCAAATTAAATTGGAGCGGTTGAACCCTACAAACTCTTTCAAGTGATAAGTTATCGTCAAGATTTATTTGATCAATTTTTTTTCTATTCAGTATTTGAACGCGTCGCACATCCGATGGATGCTTCATATTATATATTTAATCTTTGAGGGCCACTTGTACACGATTAGTGGCAACACTTTCAATACATGGACATAACACCATTGACTCTGACGCTGCACATGAGTTGATGTGATGATGAAGGTAAAATCGAGCTAGTGATGAAGCGGTCACTGTGAGAAGTCTTGGTCGACTGTAATTTCTTTTCGACCACAACATGAGAAGTGAGTATTCTACAAAGGATGTCTTTCGGTGATTCATGCAATAACAATCGAGCTCGGAATGTACCTAGCAGTGAACCTAATGATGGTTATGCCCACACTATTTTCTGATCTTTACGAATCCCGCCTACTTTGGCGAGTGACATGGGTATCGCCTCGAAAACAGAGAAATACCAGAGGTCCAGAGTGTCACTCATACCATAAAACTGATTTTATATTTTTGCTTTATATTTTATTATAGAAAGATACGATAATATATAGAAGGAGGACTAATGGAGTATAAACACCATGGTCAGGCCCACCTCTATGGCAAGACCAATAAGGCAAATATCTCTTAATAATTTAGGCTCAATTTTTTCCGCTAGGCTGCAATAGGCTCAGCTACTGTTTGTAGCCAAGTACATGAAAATTGAATGGATGGTAAATATGATTTCGGACCTCATTTTATTCAGAGGGTTCACTTTATATCAGGTTCTTCTTGCACAAGACACATACATGACGTCAAAATCCCAGAGTCTCTGATGCCGTAGACCAGCGCCTTATCCATTGGGCCACAGAGTCACTGTCAAGAAATTATGTTTATTGATATCTAAAAAGGTTAAAAAGGTAGTTGATGCTGTTAGTCTTCTACAACTTTGTAATTAATTGATGGCGGTGGATGAAAACTCACAATATATACTTGTAGCAATTTTCTACTTCACACCGAGTATTTGATAGTTCTCTCCATGTCCTCATGTGGTTGTTATGTTCACCGAAACTCTAGACCTCCTTTCAGACTGGGGCTTTTTTCAAGTATGGGCTCTTCCCCTTCAAGCTCATTTGTGAGTGTCTGAGTAATGATTCTCATGTTGCTCTTTTTAGAAAATCTCATCATTTTTAATCTATTCATATCAAGCTCAGTCTCAATTATAAGAATTAAAAAGTAATGAACAAAAACAATCAAGCATCAAAGAAGTCTTGGTTGAAATTTTGTACCGAGATGAAATAGTAGAAGATGTACGTATGTACTTTTCGCATCAATGTTGACTTCATCTCCACCACTATCTAAGCTCACTCAGATGAATTCTTCAAGACCCATGTTTTTCAAACTCCTCTTCCACTCACCAGCTAGTGTTTCATAACTTCAATTTTCAATTTTCAATTTTACTATCATTGTACTTCTTTATCTTCTCTTTTCCTACCTTAGAATTAATTGCTGGTGCTCTTAAATCTCAATAAAATTCAATTTGGTGATAAAAAAGACTAGACCTATTTATTAAGTATGTAACAAAAGAGACATTAATTAAGACCATCCCCAACGCTAACGGCAAAACTACATGTTTTTCTACTAGTTTCACTTCAACCCTACAACTATACTTTAATGGCACGACATATACGCAGTTTTACGGTAGCAAACATTAGATTTATATTTTGTATGAACCATAACTCGGTGGAGGGCTTTGAACGAATATTTTGGACACAACTCCCATAGAATCAAAAACTTTATTGAGGTATTACAGGTGACCTAACTTTCATTTTAATAAATTTAAAATAACTTTTGTTAATTCTAACATAAATTTAATCTAAAATGACAACAATATCCTTTAATTTTAAAGAAACATTAAAATGACATGTTCAAAATTATACATCAAATTTATGTTAGATTTAACTTCTATTACTCCATTTGTAACAAACTGAAAGTCACCAAATGGGTAACAAAAAAATAAGATTTTGGTATAGGTAAATAAGAACCCACATTTCCTAAATGTATAAACTTATGCTGCGAGTTGTTTCATGCCATAAAAAAACAAGAGCGTTTAATAACTTTGTGAGACAATCATATCTAAATTTTACACATGTCCCAACTCTCAAGTATCAACTCTAACATGTATGTGAGACATGTTCCGTCACATTAAGCACATCTTATATATACATGCTACATGTGCATCACTTAAGAAATATATATTTTATTATTGATAGTAAGTTGACTGCTTCATTTTTAACCATCTTATACGGTGGGGGATTACCAGAGAGAAGACATATTTTTGAAAGCTTTTAACCATCTTGTACGGTGGGGGATTACCAGAGAGAAGACATATTTTTGAAAGCTTGGGTGACCACTGTTTCAGAGTAATAACGTACAAAAATTCATGCAGACAGTGTTTAGTTGGATGACCCTCACTGCAATTATCCTCGATCTTTACTATGGGTTGAATAAATTGTGCGACCGTGAGTGAATGTACTGATACAGTGATACTTTCTCAAGTGAAACGTGGCAAAAAACATGGTTGCGTCATCAACGATGTCATTGCCGATAAGGAAGCCCCACAAGATACTAGATGGGTTCGCACCCAGACATCATCGATGGCGTCACTACAACAACCTCACCCCAAATAAAGCATAGCAAAAATGACCCTCACTCACACTCATCCGCGTCTGCTCTGTTTTGTTCTATCATACTTTACGCACCTTATAAAAAGGAACCAAGAACCCAAACACACAGCAAGATCAGAGCTCCAACAAAACCACAATGACCGAAGAAGTGAAGGTTTTCGGAATCTGGCCGAGCCCTTTCAGCTGCAGGGTAGAGTTGGCCCTGAAGCTCAAAGGCATCAAATACGAGTTCATCGAAGAGGACCTCGGCAACAAGAGCGATCTCCTCCTCAAATACAACCCCATCCACAAAAAGATCCCTGTCCTCGTCCACAATGGCAAGCCTGTCGTCGAATCACTCATCATCCTCGACTACATCGACGAGGCCTGGCCCCAAAACCCCATTCTGCCCCACGACCCTTACGCCAAGAACATGGCTCGTTTCTGGGCCAAGTTCCTCGACGATAAGGTACTAAATGTTGAAAATATAAAGTCTCACGTGAAAAAGAATATGAAATAGAAATAATGTATGTAACACAACTAACAAGCTTGAGCTTTTAGTCTTGGAGTTCGACCAGATGTATACAACCCAGTTTTTTCTCGTCTCCACGCGTTTTTTCATCATTAAAATGTAATATATTTTTTGTTTGTGCAGTTTATGCCGGCGACGAGGAGGGCCAATCTGATGAAAGAGAAGGAAGCCATCGAAGAGGTGCTCGAGATGCTCCAAATTCTTGAAAATGAGATCAAAGGGAAGGAATTTTTCGGGGGAGACAGAATTGGGTACTTGGACATTGTCGCGACCAACGTTGCGTTCTGGTTCACGGCGACACAAGAAGTGGTCGGGATGGAGATGATCACCGAGGACAAATTTCCCAACCTGTACAATTGGATCGCGAGGCTCGCTAGCGACGAGGTTGTCAAGGAGTGGCGTCCTCCCAGAGAGAAGCACCTTGCCCAGATCAAAAGGCGCTTTGAGAAATTAAAATCTGCCAATCCCTGATGAACCAAAACTTCAACACTCTGCTTCTCTTGTGCTCTGTTTCAACACTCTGTTTCTCTTGTACTCTGTTTTTCTATGTATTGCTCTCTATTCAGTTAATCTTGGGCTTCAAAGTTCATTTCCGGCCCATCCCAATATATAATCGGGCTCTGGCCAAATATCCATTTCAGATAGCTTGTGCAATTAATGTCCATTTGTCAGACCCTATCTCTGTGTTCTGGATACTATTCATATTTGCCTAATTTTCGAGTAGTTAACAACTCCATTAAGTGCCAAATATAGATACAGCCAAGGCGCATTTAACAAATGAGCAATCAAATCACTTTCAATGTTACCTTAATCCACAAGGAGGCCCCAATTGTTGACTTATTGGGTGGATAAAATATATTCACTCTTTTAGAAATAAGTTCCCTGTATCTGTATTAAATGCCTCAAAAATAAACATCTCGTTTCTTATCATGAGATTTAGTTGTATACAGTTTATTGATAAAAACAAAACAAATATCAATTTGCTAACCCTCTAAAGCCTAGAGCCATCTCAAATGGAAGAGCGGCCAAAAAAGAGCTTAGTTTGCAGGTGTATTTTTTATCTAATAAAAGAGAAACTAAAAGCTTCAATAATGTATTTCAAAAATAAAAGCTTCATCAATTAATAAAATAAAGGGAAAATTGTAAAAAAAATTCTTATAATTATTTTTCTTTCACAAACTCTCCCTTATTGTATTTTTTGCAAAAACTCTCTCTCACTCATCTTTATTTATGCACCGTCTATGTAAATTCGCAAAAATTAATGGAAGTGTCATTTAAGTGTTAACTCAAACGACCAACACTTAAATGACAGTTCTGTTAATTTTTACGAATTTACACAGACGTGCAAATTTAAACATAAGTGAGTGAGAGTTTTTGCAAAAATACAGTGAATGAAAAGTGTAAAAAAAACAATTATAAACTTACTTTTTGCAATTTTTTCTAAAATAAATACCTTTATTTCGAATACACAGTGACTTGAATAAAGTTGGCTAATTTTGTGAGGGAGACTCACGATTAAAATGCTATTTTGCAGTCTCCAAAGAGACACCTTATTGGTTAAGGCTTACACTTATTGTGAAGTTGTTCTTGGTTCAAATCCAATTGAAGGAATTTAAAGGAAAGATAAGATTTGATGTAATTTTTATAAAAAAAAACTATTTTGTGGGATTTGTATGTATTTAATTATGTATACAGCTGTACTTTTTTTTGAAGAAAAAAAAACTGGTTTCTAGAACCTACAAGCTAGGAGGAGTATTTTGGAGGAAAAATAATTGTACAGAAGCATAACTCTCTCAGTCTGGGATCCAACAGGTTGGGAAGAAGTCATATTTTAAAAGAATATGAGTAATAATTAATAAAAAAAATCCATGTCATTAGTATTTGATTATACTAATTATGAGAAAAGACAGAGAGAGTTGGTCTGAGCAACAAAACAGAGGATGAGACGACCACAGCTGTTGTGGTGTGGATGCATATGTTAATTTCAGTGCGCCTGCGACTCCAACCCAAACTTGCCCAGTTGTCTGAAACTGCAATGCAATTTAGTCAAACACATCCCAATTGGATCTGGGCCTCGTACGTTAACGTTGGTACGTTGCTCACGCTAACTGTTTGTCTTGTATATATATTATTTAAAACCAGACATCATTTTCTGGTAACAAATGGCAGGTGGGTCTCATCTCATTACTGGACAAGTTGTACGTACGGGCCAACTACTAAAGAACCGATTCATTCCACGTAACAAGAAAGTATCAGACCGTGACAAGTCATCGCCTCTTTCTAGCTCCACCTCCCACCTTCATTTCCTATCCTTAATTAACATTCTTCACCTTCTCCTTTCTCTATGGCCTCAACAGAGCATAGCAGAGGAGCTAATTATTGTGAATAACTTCACCAACCAGCAACCTTAATAATATCGCATCATCAAACCCGCAACACTCCCAGACCCGTCATAATTTTGCTATGGCTGATGAGCTGCGCGGCCCAGAATCATTACAGCTCCACTCTATGTGTCTCCCTCGACATGTGTCCGAAGGCGCTATTAAATCAGTCGCCGGCCACGCTGCGGGTACAGACATCTGGGGAGAGAAAGAAATGAGTTGGGGGTCGGTTTCTTCGGGATCCGACGAGGCAGGGGACGAGGCCGAGCTGACACAGCAGATGGCTCAATACTTGTTTCAGGAGGATGATAACCCAAGTGACGCCGTTCCGGGCCTTGCCCCCTACAGACAACACAAGGTTTGTGCGCTCTTACCTTAAACATCAGTTACACGGTATAATTATGCTTCCTGTGGAAATAGACATGGCTGAATTTACTGGTTTTGCAGACATGGGGTTTGGCTACTTCTCCGCAGTCCACGCTCTGGTCGCCTTTTGGCTCCACCCAAAATGGGTCTGATTGCGGTTGGGATGAGAAACATAAACTTGCTCACACAGACTATCAGTCACGCTCGATTCAAGTAAGCACCATGTGTCACGCACGTACCGCGAATATTTTGGAATACACTTACACTTTTTTAATTCCTTAATTTTTTTTCTGTTCTGCTAATTGGGGTTGTGATTTGTAGTTTTACAAGCAGAAGCAAGAGGAGGGCGCGAGGAAGCAACTGCAATCGAACAAAGAGAGAGGCAAGTCTCGTCCCTTAGCGCAACTGCAGTTGTTGCAGCCACCGACATGTGCGGGCGGTTCGGGTATGAGGGCGGTGTTCCTGGGCTCGAAAGGCGGTTCCTGCGGCACTGGAGTGTTCTTGCCTCGCGCCACTAGCAACCCTTCAGAATCACGCAACAAATTAGGTACCTATGCACTATAGTAAATGTTTCACACCACCAAAACAGAAAAATAAAACTATTTTTGGTCATATTAATTGGTTGCTTGTAGTGGAAGAATCTTTCTTTGGACTTGCTGCCGTTTTCATTTCGTAGTTGGAGTTGTTAGTGCTGTTGAAATGGAACAACATTGGATTTGTGTATTTGGATTGGTATTTTAGTCACCCATGTAAAAAAAATTAATTTTTTGGATTAGTCCCTGACAATTCTCAATCATTCCTGATAAATCATACCATCCGGTTCATTTTTTTGTTTAATGCTCAATTAGTCCCAGAAAGGCCCTCCTCC
Organism: Geranium brycei; assembly: GCA_036897365.1. Taxonomy (NCBI): domain Eukaryota; kingdom Viridiplantae; phylum Streptophyta; class Magnoliopsida; order Geraniales; family Geraniaceae; genus Geranium; species Geranium brycei. Next base: position 3,636 of record JAYMTP010006721.1, on the reverse strand, counting down.
TCGAATACAGATTCAATCTACTTAGTAGTTTGATTATGAGGAATTCATATTTTTACTGTGTAGAGTCGCGTATATGTAGATTCTCTCGTACCATACCGTAGATACTTTCAGATTCCTGGTTAGAAGTGGACAAATGATGGAATGGATTGCATCAGCCACTCTTATCCTGTGTGTGTGAACTGAATCTGCTGTCATGTGCTGTGTTGCTGTGGTCCACTTGTATTGTTATTGTAATAAACTAAAGATTCTGGAATCTTATTGATTAGTTGCTTGATCTCTGACTAATTAAAATTGGTGGTTGCAAATTGCTATGCAGGGTGCTCCAGTGTCCTGATTCCAGCAAAAGTGGCACATGCCCTGAAGCTCCACTTCCACCATGTGGGACTTGTCTCAAGACCCAACACTACCATCACCAATTCTGGTACTAATTATTATCATCCTCATAACTGTTCTTTGTCCTGTAAATCACTAAATCACAAGTTTAAAGACGTTTTAAATTGGAATTGTGCAGATACTGGAAAGAATGACAAAGGTGACTGTGAGTGCGAGATGGGTCTACCCCAAGAATGGACGTATTGATGATCCAGATTAGTATCAGAAGATTCGAGATTGCAAAATAAATGAAGAAAATAAATAAATTGTTGGAGCAGCTATAGCCAGCTAGCTAGATGATGATAATAAGTGTGCAGTAGGCTGGGTAAATTCATAATAAAAATTTATGATTCATGTGCCAACCCAACCTCTCTATGTTATGATCGATTATTTGGTTTTGGTGCTTGCCGCAAAATAAATTATCAGATTTAAATCCTACTGTACATCCCCCAACTAACATTTTTCACATTTGACCATTTTGTTTTTACTGCACATTTCTAAAGCTCATTTAGGTGCCTTTTGGTCATTTTCGAAATTCAAAAAAAATGAAATATATATATATATATATTTCTAAATCAGGTGAAAACTAAACCATTTTGTGAGAATGTGAGAATTGATTTTGGCCATTGAAAATAAGTGAATGTTCAATGAAAATGGTGATATCTAATGAAAGTGAATGTCCAACGAAAAGACTTTGGTCATTGAAAATGAATGAATGTCCAACAAAAATAAGTGATTGTATGAGGACAAATCATGTGAGAACTAAACCATTTTGTGAGAATGTGAGAACTGACTTTGGCCATTGAAAATAAGTGAATGTCCAATAAAAATGGTGATATCCAATGAAAGTGAATGTCCAACGGAAAGACTTTGGTCATTGAAAATGAATGAATGTTCAACAGAAATAAGTGATTGTATGGTGGTTCTCATGTTCTCACACCACAATTGGTTCTCAGCCGAATGCTTCCATATATATATATATAGGGGACAAATAAGGTGAGAACCAAACTGTTTTGTAAGAACGTGAGAACTGACTTTGACCATTGAAAATAAGTGAATGTCCCACGGAAATAAGTGAATGTCCAATGAAAATGGTGATATCCAATGAAAATGAATGTCCAGCGGAAATAGGTGAATGTCCAACGGAAAGACTTTGGGCATTGAAAATGAATGAATGTCCAACGGAAATAAGTGATTGTCCAGTGGTTCTCATGTTCTCGTACCACAATTGGTTATATATATATATATAATAGGTGACATGCGAAATTTAAAAAAAAAAAGGTGACTTATTTGATAAACGCATAATTACAAGTGTACACATATGAGATTATTCCTAGCAGAAGTATTATCAATAACATCATTTCATGGTTTGAACTCATGACCTCAAAGAAGTAAAAATAAAATTATACTTTTATAGTAACCTAAATAAATCTTTATTAACTTTACACATCGTTTATACACAGGGAAAAACTCACTTACCTCCCTCTAAGTTTAGTCGATTCTCACTTAGCTACCCTTAGGTTTAAACACTATTTCTGGAGCCCCTAAGTTTTAAAAAGTGTCACTTAATCCCTCTCTATTAGGTTTTTTGAAAATTTTTGTTAACTTTTTGTGAAATAACGAAAATAACCTTTTATTAAAAAATTAAAATAAATATTAAAAATTATTTTCAACTTATTCTTTGGTAAAAAATAAGAGTAAAAATATGAGCATTTAAAAAAATTAAAAGGATTTTAAACATCTTTTTATTTTTTAAAGAAAAAACTTTTTATAAATTATTTTTAAATACTAACATATTTTTTATTCTTTATTTTTCACAGGAAAATAGAATAAAAATAAGTTCAAAATAATTTTTATTTATTTTAAAAAATTAATACAAGGGGATTTTTGTCATTTCACAAAAAAATAACATAATTTTTCAAAAAAAATTAACGGAGAGGGGGTTAGGTTAGACTTTTTAAAACTTAAGTGGCTCCAAAAATAGTGTTTAATCCTAAGGGGAGTTAAGTGAGAATCACATAAATTTATGGGAAGGGAAGGGAGCTTTTCCTTTATGGATGTTAGGAAAAAATACAGATAAATATTTCCAACTGTACATCACTTCCACTTAACTACACACAATTAAAATTTTGGTCATTTAACTACACTCAAATTAGAATATGTTAATTTTAACAATGAAAATACGAAAATCTTATAGGGTGAAAATCTAATTTTCAGACTTAAAAATATAAAAATTAATTTTAGATTTAAAATTAAATTCTTAGCCTAAAAATTAGATTTTTAGTCAAAATACGTTTTAGATTTATTAACTTTAGAAGAACTAATATGTAAATTTATTAAATTTGAGTTTAAGTGAATGACTCAAATTTTAATTATGTATAAATAAGTGAAAATGATGTAAAGTTAAAAATATTAATCTATGTTTTTTCATTGTATATCATAATTTAAAAATGAGCTTATAAAATTTTTTAACAGAATTTTACATTTAAAATTCTTAGTATGTTCTAAGGGGGTGCTAAGGAGATTGCTGTTCTTAACTTTTTCTGTAGTTTCGCCTCTGTCTATGTTAAATCAAGTTGAAACCAGACATGCGGAATAAAGTTTTGAAATCAAGACATGATGAAGTACCACAAGAATGGAGATGGATACAAAATCTCAAATTATTAAATATATAGTACATGTACACGTGTACTATAAGTCCACTTAGGTTACAAGTAATGTATTTAACATTTAACGTGAGTTAGGTGAAAAGTAGAGAAGTAGCAAACGGGTCGCTAGAATTGAATTGAATTCATGGTGCCAAATGCCAATTACCATTGCGACGTCCATTACTACAGTCCTGACACCTCATTGCCTTCTCTCATATTAGCTATTGCTACGTCCACAATATTAAAGTGGATTAGTTGACAAATTGATGTGCACGTGTTTGGTGGATTAATTTACCTTTTTAATCATTTTATCTTTCCTAATAGGTATTTTAGTTGGAGTTACATGACGAAGGGATGACAAAAATAATTGGAACATGACATATACTTGAAGCATCTTTTCAAATCGAAACGGAAAAAATTCAAAGAAATTTAGGTTTGAGTTTTCAAGCGAGTTCGAGTCGACCTACGACGATCTGATTCTGACCCGCAGTTATTTCATTTAACATTTTCAAAATGGTTTATATATTATAATGATATAAATGATTAAAATTTACATGAATAATTATATAATATAATATAATTAATTAATTTATATATTATATTTTTCGGGTCTGGT
>JAYMTP010006720.1:0-11761 GCA_036897365.1 Geranium brycei | reverse complement strand
CATTATCTGTGACATTTCGCTTAAAGCAGGATTAATAAATTTCAATCTTATCTAATTCCCGACCAAGATAGGCTATATTGGTCTGGAAAACTATCATTTTTCCGACCAACTCCAATAGGTCGGGAATTAATTCATTCTCCCGACCAACTCTATTTGTGTTGGTCGGAAATAATATATTAATCCCAACCAATACAAAGTTGGTCGGCAAAGGGGTGGTTTTCCCGACCAACAAGTGTTGGTCGGCAAAAGTTCATTAATCCCGACCAACTCTATTTGAGTTGGTCGGGAAAGACCTAAAATCCAGTAGTGAATGTGAAAGAATAAATTTGCAAAAACTTGAAAAATTATTATGTTAACGTATAAAAATATAGATTCTTAATAATTTAGTGAGATGAAAAATGTTACATATACTTTATATAAAACGTGTTTGAGCTGATGTATGTAGCTCCAATCATCTTTATAAACTTTGTTGCCACATTTTTGAAAACTTTTTTTAAAATTAAATTAGCTATCATGTCGTTTTCAAACTTAATTGATGCTCCGAAATTTGTCATTTCATTTCTCTCCCGTGATTTGGGACGCATTTTATAGAATTTCTACCATTCCATTATTATTCTTTTGAAAACACCATTCCATTGCTTGATTGCTCTCAAAAACATATATTTTTATTTTAACATTTTTGCTTTCTGGTGGTGGTACACGTTATTGCTTTTGTGGAAATAACTATCCCCCTTACCTAAAGCCAAAGGCATTTACATTTTATTTAACAAGACACATATACCCTTTTATGTTACCACAAGTTTCAATTCATTAATATACAAATCAATTAATGTCACATTGTTGACTATTATAATTTTAACTAGTATGGTAGTCAAATGTTATTTAAGTGAAAATTAATAGTTATGAAAGTTGTATGGTATGGCTTCGACGCTATGAAACTAGTTAATAATAATAATAATAATAATAATTTTTCTAGCCTACTTGTTTGAACCACAAATAACGAGTGAACAAGATTATGACTTCAACGGAAGCTAAACCAAATCAAACCAATTTTGATATCATGATATTATTGATATTGATGTTATGTTTTCGAATTACGGTAAAATGTAGAGACTCTTTTATATATAGAGTGTAGACATTAGATCAAATCCTTACTAATATGCATTAAACGTCCAGACGATAGAAAATTTATTACAACTGAATCCTTCTTAACTTTTCTATTTCGCTGAACCAATTCTTATCCGAGTTATATATAAACAATGAGGGCGAGCATACCTCATTTTAATTTGAATAGAATTGAGGCGGTATATACGTTACATATATGAATATCATGATACATATTGTAGTTGTAGGCTTCTCTGTACTAAATTAAGTATGTTATATTCTTATAGAATAAAGTACAACTTAAATCCATTAAAAATCAGTAGACAACACAATTACAATTACAATTACAATTGCAATTACGAGATACGGAAAATATTTCTTCTATCCCAACAAGCAAAAAATGCATGTAAATTCAGCCCAAGCTAACTAGCAAAAGATGCATGCAAACTCACCATCACAATATCATAAGTGTGAACACAGACTATTTAAATAAGTTTTGATATTCATTTTACGCCATTCATTCATATAGTTATTGATCTAGAGTGCAGACAGTAGTTTCTAGATATGCATGATGGAGACAAAAGTTGAGGAGTGAAAAGTAAGGTTTCATGTGACAAGGGACCCTCTCCTCTCATGTTCAACAAGAAAGTGACCACCGCCCTGAACAAGCCAAAAACTTCACACATGTAGAGAAAGGGAAAAATAGAAAAGGCAAATTTGAATAGTATAATTGGTTTTACTTTTCGACAATTGAAATGTGACAATTACCTTTGAAAGAGATAGATATAGATGGATAGTCACTAAACCACCCGGTTCAACACGTTATTTAGCGCAACACAAAGAAAATGTAACATCATTAATTGAATTGGGACTTTGATTTAGAATCATATTAGATGCGTGTACTTTCCTTCTAATTAAGTATACAACACTTTTAGGAGATTCCATGTTGAGCATCATGGTCGTTGTTGGTGTCCAAATCCATCTCATTCCACTAAACCAAAATGTCATAGCGTACCTCCGCCAGAATTTGGTTAACGGCAGGCAGCGTACCATATTGGTGAGCCCGAGTTGGCAGCGTACTAATATAAGTTAATGGGAGTTACGTTGATTACCAACGGCATACCAAATTGACAAACCGTCGAGAAGATATTGACTCGTTGGCTACATTAGAGTCGTTGTAGTGTGATGGTCATAAAACACATTGTTGTTAAAAGGCGGCGTATTTGGGTATGGTATGCCACTGTTAAATCTTAACAATGACGTTTCTTGTATATGTACGCCGCCATTAAAGCAAATTTAGCGATAAAAGAGATAGAATCGTGCTGGTATATTATGTAGTTTTGTTGAAAATATAATTGATTTTTAGAGAGATTTGTGTGAGAATAGATAGAGATTGAAATTTTGGAAGCCAAATTTCTATAACGAATTGGAATTAACAAAAGAATATGTACAAAATTCACTGATTATAAGATATGATTAGTTATATGTTTCACATATAATATTCTGAATTATTAGCAACATGTAATAGTATCTAATTTTTCGTATTTTTTATAATATATATCATACAAAATAATCCAATTTAATATGTACTTGTGTAAAAATTAGAATAGTATATTTGGTTCCAAACATTTTGTTAATTATGTGCTATGTATTTTATTGGTGATTATGAGATAAATAAGAAATAGATTGAAGATGGATGAGAGCGGAGAGAATAACAAAACCATACATGATGGGATTGGTTAACTTCATGGATTTTGCGAGGAACAATGTCAACCAATACGATCCAGATTAGTACAAGTGTCCGTGCTAAAATGGTGTAATACTCGTGTCCTTGATATATACACCATTTGCACTCATTTACTTAAGAAAGGATCTTGAGATCGTATATAGGGTGAAGTCACCGTGTTGAAGTTCGACTAGCCGGAAAAAAGTAGCAGTTCAAATATGAGTGCACAGTCTATTACATAGAAATGTCATATTTGAATTCCAACATCTTCTTGTACACTAGTTTGTAGACAAGGTAGACTCATCTCGGGATGTTCGGGTCGAAACGAACGATGAAGAGGATACGGTAGCCGAAGTAGGTGAGTCATTCACTAAAACAACGATGACATAATACAACCAGTTGGTGATAGAGTTATAGACCACAGTGAACGAAAACAGTGACATCACTGGTTGGTTACACTATTACTCATATTTTGCCCGTTAAGCAGAAGATAAGAATGTCATAAACAAAATTTGATGACATAGCCATAGAGTTTTCTCGTATATACTCGCAACCTTATGCTTCCACATCGAATTAATCAATGGTGAAGTTTTAATTGAAGTCAATTGAAATGTCATGCATGAAATACGATGCATGTTACTACGGAGAGCACTTGAAAGATGTCGAATGTCACATTTATGGCGACATCAATTGTAGCGACCGACTCATTCAAGTCGACATCTACTGTGTTTTTTCTAGTTGTGCATTATATAGTCATTCACAAAATGGAAGAGGTACTCATTCTGGCACAACAATTTAACAATACAAACGGATACCCAAATTTCTACTTATGTGGATGATTACAATTATTTTTTTGTTTTGAATTCTGATTGTGCATATGGTTTTTGCCTGCAGGATTAAGTGAATTCATTTTTCTTGACAGATGAATCTAATTGGGCATTTCTAGATGAAACTTTAACTTCGACTCGAGAGGAGAGAACAATTTTCTAGAATTAACCGAATTACATTGAATCCAATTCTAGGAGAGAGCAAATTTTTCCAAAATTAAGCAAATCATGCCAACAAAATAATTCTACTTCTTTTCCTTAAAATCTTAAGTTTAGTTATATTTTGAACTAACACTCCATGAGCAACCAATTCAAACTAATGCGCGCACCTCTTATTTCAGGTACGCATAGAATGAAAGAAATACAGGTGACATTGGCCGAGAATGTATTTTAGGAGATAACTCTGACACGTGTGAGCATCCCCACACTTGCTGACAATTCGTCCCTAGCTTTTGGAGTCAAGTCAACGTTGTCTGTTAAATCAGGTACGCGCCTAGAGGTCCCACATACAAGACCCAATAAAAAATGCACACCTGTCCCTCCTTGTCGTGCCACGTAAAAAGCGCAGCAACTACATTATATACTCAAATTTATAATTTTCACAATCTTTTGGTACCATTTATATTTCCTTTAAAAAAGCTTGATTTGTTTTCATGTCTAACCATAGCTCCAATTATTAACAAGTCTAAGAAAAAGTAACCACTCACGTCCGGCCACGTGGCACCCACATAATTACCATTTGCGCTCTATATATACATTGCCTAGTAGGCAAGTGAGTGAGCACAGAGGAGAGAAGTAGAGGGTTTGATTGACGTTGTCATTCTCTGAGCTGTGTTTGGTTTGTGTGATTTTGAGGGAAAATGTTTATCGAGAGCTACAAGGTAGAGAGTCCCAACGTTAAGTACAGCGAGGGTGAGATTCATTCGGTATACAACTATGAAACCACAGAGGTGTCCCATGAGAGTATCAACGGAACCTATCAATGGGTCATCAAGCCCAAAACGGTCAAATATGAATTCAAGACCGACACTCATGTCCCCAAGCTAGGGTTCGTTTACATCTTACCCAGAAACCTTAATGTCCTTCATTTTTAAATACAAAACATATTTTTCTGATCTGGGTTTGTTCCAAAATGGTGACTTTTTAATTCCTTTGCTCATCATTTTGTTGTTTTGATGTTGTGTTTCTTAGGGTTATGCTTGTGGGTTGGGGTGGAAACAATGGCTCAACACTCACTGGAGGAGTCATAGCAAACAGAGAGTAAGTGTGTTTACTTGCTAATTTTGTTCAAATGTTGGTGGTTTTGTTTTTGGAGGACTTTTTGTTTGTTCTTTTGTGTTGGACTATAATTTATTGGTTCAATGTGATGATCATATGGGTTGTATAGGGGAATCTCTTGGGAGACCAAGGAAAAGGTAGAGAGGGCCAATTACTTTGGCTCACTGACTCAAGCATCTTCAATAAGAGTTGGGTCTTTCAATGGGGAAGAGATCTATGCCCCATTCAAGAGCCTGCTCCCTATGGTAATTCTCTCTAAAACCCAATTCCTATTTTTCAGTATTCGCATTACATTTTATAAGGGTACGTCACGGACATGGACATGTTGTCTTGTTTTGGGCAAAAAATTCTACTTGTTGTAGTTGGTTGGGGAATAAATGAGTTGACGGTGAAAGTAATGATTCAGGTGAAGCCAGATGATGTGGTATTTGGGGGATGGGACATAAGTGACATGAACTTGGGCGATGCCATGACAAGGGCCAAGGTGTTTGATGTTGATCTGCAGAAGCAGTTGAGGCCCTATATGGAATCAATGGTCCCGCTCCCCGGAATCTACAACCCTGATTTCATTGCCGCCAACCAGGGCGTGCGTGCCAACAACGTCATCAATGGCACCAAGAAACAACAAATGGAACAAATCATCAAAGATATTAGGTAGTCATGACTTAATTCAATCTTCTTAATTTATTAACAAATTATAAGTGTCTATGGAGAGGCAAGGATGGTGTTTGATTCTTTTGGTTTAACTTAAATTAGGGAGTTTAAGGAGAAGAATGGTGTGGAGAAGGTGGTTGTGTTGTGGACAGCCAACACAGAGAGGTACAGCAGTGTCACTGTAGGACTTAATGACACCATGGAGAACCTATTTGCTTCCTTGGACAGGGATGAACCTGAGATTTCTCCTTCCACTTTATACGCTATCGCTTGTATTCTTGAAAAAGTTCCTTTCATCAATGGAAGTCCACAGAACACTTTTGTCCCGGGTTAGTTTCTCCTGGCTTCATGACTTTAGTAATTAGTTTTCGTAAGATATGAACTGTTATAGTAAACATTCAGTTTGTTGTGTCAATGTTTAGGACTGATTGAATTGGCCATAACGAGGAACAGTTTAATTGGAGGAGATGACTTTAAGAGTGGCCAGACCAAAATAAAATCTGTGCTTGTCGATTTCCTCGTTGGGGCTGGTATTAAGGTATGGCCATTGGAACTTGATCTTAGTGAAGATGATTTGATTTAGAGTTAGAGTGAATTAATAAAGATACATGTATGTCTGATGATATTACTAATAGCCAACATCAATTGTGAGCTACAACCATCTTGGTAACAATGATGGGATGAACCTGTCGGCTCCCCAAACATTCCGGTCCAAGGAGATCTCCAAGAGCAACGTTGTTGATGACATGGTTTCCAGCAACAGTATCCTGTACGAGCCTGGCGAACACCCTGACCATGTTGTGGTCATCAAGGTACAATCTCCCCAACCTTGTATGATGTCTGAAAGACTTGTATTAAACATGGTTATTAAATGGTTGTATTGTATTTTCAGTATGTGCCTTATGTTGGAGACAGCAAGAGGGCCATGGATGAGTACATATCTGAAATATTCATGGGTGGGACAAACACCATAGTGATGCACAACACCTGCGAGGACTCCCTCTTGGCTGCCCCGATCATCCTCGATCTGGTTCTCCTGGCCGAGCTCAGTACTAGGATCCAGCTCAAAGCTCAGGGAGAGGTAATTAGTGCAATAATTTGCTTACATTTGTAAGAATGTGGCTAACACGAGTTATTTGTGTTTATGTTGGGCGTGCAGGAGAAGTTCCACTCGTTCCATCCAGTGGCTACCATTCTGAGTTACCTTACCAAGGCTCCCCTAGTAAGTCATTGAGATATTTTATTTTCTTGATCCCGAAATCAATTTTTGGACATTTTACTATGTAAGTGTTGTTGTGTCATGAAATTATGATTCCTAAATGTTGGGTTGAACAGGTACCTCCGGGCACGCCGGTGGTGAATGCACTGTCGAAGCAGAGGGCAATGCTGGAGAACATAATGAGGGCTTGTGTTGGCTTGGCTCCCGAGAACAACATGATTTTGGAATACAAATGAAGGAGCAATACAGGATTGGTTCAGATATAAGAGCAAGTAGTGAATCCTTCATAAAAATTCTATGATTGTGTGCCTAGGATCATATGTAATGTCTGTGTTGACAAAGTTGTCAATAGCTTTCTATATATATATTTGTGTGTCTAAGCTTTACAAATATTTCTGATGGTGCACATTGCGCAGCTCACTCCTTTAGCATTGGGATATTTGAGAAGCTAAATATAAGAATGTGAATGAGTTTATTGAGACTTCTACTCTTGTGTTTCTCTACTCTCCAAATTTAGCATATATGATTTTTTTTAATAGTTAAATTTGAATATTGACCATCAAATCATAGATGATCAAGTAAATTTCGATAGGACGATTTTCTTCTAGTGCTTCAATCTTGAATTCGCTTCTTAACAAACAGTGCTTGAATTTCCATTCTTGATCTGCAGAAGTGAGGTGTTTACGGGTTGGTTAACCAACCTGAGCATTAGGAACCGAATCGAGATGAACGATTCCTCTTACATAGCAAATGAGACCGAGTCGAGGCAAATCGATTTTGTTGGTTTATAAACGACTGTTAGCCGGTCGATTATTGGTTATACCTGAAACCGACAAATTTGAGAAGAATACGCCGTCGGACAGAAGAGACATTTGATTTAAGACAAGGAAAGGTGAATCTAAGATTAGATGAGGAACATCGAGACTTGAGAGAAGAAACAAAGGATCGAGAGAAGATAATTCTGCGAGCAAACAAAAGACAATTGTTTTTTTTAAAGTTACATATGGTTTTTAATCTACTTATAAACACTCATCATCTCGCTCCTAACAAGATTTAGAGTTCAAACAATGTGAGTCTCAAATCGTTGGGGTGTCTCTTTAATGAGACAAAAGACAGTTTATTCAAAGGAGACGAAGGAGGATAAGATGAGAAAGTGGGATGAGAAATTGGTCAATATTTTAGTAAGTTAATTGACAATAATAGCCTTATATGGTTTAATAGATTGATGGATACAACAAGGGTATAATGGTCAATTTAGATGGTTTTTGTGTTATAAAAGTTGAATTGGGACCGAACTATTGCTTGTCGGTTTCTATAAGAACCGAACCGCTCCAAACTGATTGGTTCGATTAACCGATTGACCAGCTCTGTTCGATTGATCTAGTTCAGTTCAGATCAAATTAGCTACTTTTACCGGAGGTGGGCCTTGCAGAAGCTGTGATTAGGGGTGGACATTTTGAACCCATAATCGTGGTTAATGATACAATTATGGATCTGAATTTGAGAAAACCATTTAATTTTAATTCGATTATGAGATTAACCAGTAAGAACTAGACTGATTCACATCGTCACACATCCACCTCTCGACCACTCACGTATAGTATTTATCATTCATTGTTATGATTGTAAATTTTATACTTTAATTAAGTTGTAATAATTAAATCATAACATTCGCTTTTGTTAGGTTTTTAATAATTGTGAATTTAATAGTTTTACTCTTTAAATCAGGCTCAAATCCATCTAATTCATGCTACAAATTGAGTCTAAATTAAGAATTGAAATCAACTTGTTCTTACTGGAGGGTCAGATCCGGTTCAATTCTAACCAGTCTGGCCTTGTTCCGGAACCGTGCCACCCCTAGCTTACATAACAATATTATAATGCCACTCACAGTCACAATTTGAGTGACTTCGTCTAAATAAACAAACACAGATATATATTACTACAATGATGAACTTATTTGGTGAAAAAAGAAATGATGCATAAAATAAGGTAAATATGATCTATTCGGGTTTGTCGTAATCGAGGTACTGCTTGAGCAGCTGGGCGCAACCAGCGAGAGGTCGGTGTCTGATGAAACCCATGTTGTTGGCGTGGCGAGTTCGGGAGGTGAGGCCGTTGTTGTCCGTGAGAATGACCCGTGCGCTGTCGCGTCCAGGGCCAGGTTGGGAACAGGTCTTCATAGGGCTGCGAACCAGGACGCAGTCGCAGATCTGATCCTCGTGGTCTTGCTCCACCAATACCTTGTACGTTCCTGTCGCGTCCGTCAATGCCTCCTTGCTGTACACCACCTTCAGGTTGTCTCTGTCCTTGCACTCCACTCTCACTCTTGCCTCTGCACATCATTCCCACCACACACACACACTATTAAACCATATCAATTATACTATATTTCAAATTTATTCAATGGTAGAGACCTGAATGTAAGGTGAGCAAGAAATGCCGCTATCCCGCCCCAACTCGTCTGTTATAAGATCCAATCTAGTGTGATTCGGACTATTAATAGGTTCAAAAAATCAACCCCTAGTATTTGGCATGATGGCGGGTTGGAGATGTATAAGCAAGCCCAATGCGGTCTTCATTTAAATACAAATTCAAATATGTGTTCGAGAATCAAAACTTGTTTACTTGCTTGAAGTTAATGTTAAAAAGTCAAATGACACATCTAACATATTTTGAACGATGATTAACCTCTGTTTTTATCATCGTTGGTTGTGATGTTGCGAGTCTTTCATGTAACAACCGATCATTTGATTATGTGTGGTATTTTAATATCAAGTTTGTGGTATATTTTTGATTATTTAATGTTAATTATGGTAAGACACTAGGCTGGTAACAATTTGATTTCTATTTGTTTTTTTTATTGATTGGGTTTCAAAAACTCATAAAATAAATGGTTCTAGATGTCAGGCCAGGTTACGTAAAACTACCAACCCGCCCAATCCGCTTGAACTTGCCCGAACCAGGTTAGATAATTAATGGGTCTTTATATCTTTAACCCGCTCCCTCCGAGGGATCCAATAAATAATATAATTCACCTCAACCCGGCCTATGTTCACCCCTACATAAATATATTTACTAACTTAAATAATAAAACAAAACCTTTATCCAGCTGTTTATATATTTATATTTATGTGAGTCAGATTTGTACTATCAATATCAAATGTTAAATGTGCATCTCTACAAACCACAAAAATACCGTGTGGAACTCATTACCTATCAAATTAAAATTTTGAGTGAACATAAAACTTAACTTCATGTCCAATTTGACCTTAAATGCTATATCCACGAAGGAAAAAAAACAGAACAAATATTTGAAGAAAATGAAATAAATGGAGAGAAAAATGAGATTAAGCAGTGATTACTATGGATGAAAGTGGTGGCGGAGGTCTCAAAGCCAGCACGGCAGGGGTCACAGAAGACGCGGCCACGAACGATGTACTTGCCGGCGGGAACGTGACCGGCGGCGAGAAGAGCAGGGAGGACACAAAGTGTCACGAAGACGAGGAGTGCTCTGGCCATTGTTAACAATACGAGGAGCAAGAAGAGGTATGGGTTTGTGTTAATATATATACACGCTAGTCCAGCTAGTGTCAATTTATAAATTAGTCGGTGGGCTGGAACTTGGGAATGATCAAAAGGGTGCACATTCTTTCACATGCATTCAATTATTAAGCCCTTTTTATAAAATAAAGTCGGTACACTTGACAAATTATTGGTATGTGCGATTACATGAGCATTTTAATATATTTATTAAATTTACTTATTAAAAGAATTCAATCTGATGATCATAATTTAAGTTATATATGAGTAAAAATCATTTTTTACGAGGTATGCATTACAACGTGAATACACTAGCGAGGATTAAGGATCTCATATCTCGGAACTTACAAAACATCAGGTACATTGAAGTTATGAATATTAATTTCAGCAATAATCTATTTTTAAGTTGGGGCAACATATATAGTACTTTCAGGAGCAGTAATATATATGATAGTGCAGGGTATGAGTTATGATCATATGAATAACTTAAAGGGACTTAGGAGACTAAATAAAATAACCAACTCACCCCAGCCAAGACAGATCTAAATATACCATTGGTATGGGTTTATGCATGTGGATTATAGTTGACTATAGTTTTGCTCATTAATGTGAAGAGACTTCCATGAAGTAACCAAATATTTTTTATCATCAACATAAGAAAAACAATATGACGTTAGAATGGAGTTTGTATACAAAGAGTATTGTTGATGTATCACATTTAAAAAAAATTAGCGCATCATCTTCTCTTTTAAAAATATAAATTTTATAACTATTTAAAAGGGAAATGACATGTATATATCACTTAGTAAATTGTTTACTCATGTACTTCTTAATAAAAAAAAAGAAATTTTCACTTACCTCCTCTAGGCTTGGAAAGGGGTCGGATTTGACCAAACCCGCAACGTACCCGAAGGATTTGAATAGGTAACCAACTCGAAGAAAACCCACTCAAAGTGAGTGGGTACACGCCCCACTCAAGACCCGTCGGATATGGGTTTTACCCGAAACCCGAAACTTGACCCGAAAACTATTACAAATGCAAAAAAATCGAAAATGCTCAGAAGTTATACTATATAGTAGAGGAAATTCCTGATCACTACCCTCTACTATGCAACTTTTGCATGTCACTACCCTCTACTTTAGTCTGTTGCACGTCACCACTGTATGGTTTCATTTAGTTGCACCGTTCATCACAGAGTTAAGTTGATGTAAAATGCACATAATACCCCTATATATAAAAAATTCAAAATTAAAAAAATATATATCTTTTGAACTTTTAAAAAAAAAAAAAAATTTTTATCACATAAATAATAAAACACTGATTTCAAAATTATTTCTTTTAAAAAAATGGTTTGTTCAAAAAATATTAAAAATAAAAAACCACTTTTAACAACATTTTTTATTTTTAAT